>WAAD01033560.1:192280-215796 GCA_013389945.1 Fregata magnificens | reverse complement strand
TCGGCGCGGTCCGGCCCGGCCCGTCTCTCCACCGGGCTGAGGCAGCGCTTCCCCTCACTGCCTGCGTCGGGTTTTATTATATTTTTTTTTAAAAAAAGCCCTTTTTTTACACATATTTTTCCTCCCCGCTCCCGGCCTTTTCCCGGGCGTCCCCAGGAGCCCGCGCAGCTCCTGCCCTCAGCCCCGGGCAGGGTCCTCCCTCGCTCCCTTCCCTTGAGGCGCCGAAACACACCGTATTTGTGGTTGGGTTTGGGGTCGGGTTTTTTTTTCCCTTTTATTCTTCTATTCTTCTTCCTTTCCCACAGAAGAAGAGTCATGAAGGCCCACGGGGGTGCCCCTGGGTGCTCCGCCATCCCCAGCAGCCGCCGAGCCATGGGGGATCACCCATACGTCGGGGTGCAGTGAATGGCTTCGACGGGGTGTCCTGGGACGAGCAGCATTGCCCGCGTGAGCCCGCTAGAAATGCATTCATGGAACGCACCAGGGACGGGTTTTTTCCTCCGTCTTCTCCTGCCCGGAGGTGGGTTTGGGTTCCCACCACCAACGCTCTGCTCCCGGGCGCTGCTTGTGTCTCACTCCATCCCGCACCGATGTCAGGAATGGTTTCTTGGGTAGAAACAGCCAAAAAATTGTCCCCAGCCTGTTGATCCGTGGCCACGCTGCCTCCCTCCATCCCGTGGGAGCACCCCGTGCTTCAATTCATGCTTATAAGGCACTTTTTGAGCCTGAGAAGGATGATGCAAACGCAAAGCATTCCTAATTCATCACTATTGCTATTCATTATCATTCAAGGTATTTTGCATATTAACTAAGCAGGCAGAAAATGTGCTCAGCGGGGCTTATTCTCTCCCACAGTTGTTTACTCCGTAAGTGGGGATCCCTCCTCCCGTGGGTTCGGGCTGTGCTGCTCACAGGGCAGCTGCAGCCTTTCTTTAAAGCGATCGCTGGTGGCATCTCACCCTCTGCTCCTCGTCCCTTGAGGGGGTGAAACTCCCCCCTTTGGCATCTTTCCCCGTAGCCACTCCAGAGCCTGGTAGGGAACAGCACCGATTTGGTGGGAGGACAGCCAACATCGCAGATCTCTCTCTTTTCCAGCTCCTATGTCCTTGGTGAATCCAAATAAATCGCAGGTGGCTCCGGGGGAAGTTTGGGAAGGAGCAAAGAAGGGGAGAAAAGCCTGCACCCTGTCTAGAAATTACCCTGGGTAACACATTTGACAGCGTAATCTCTGCAAAGCCTCCAAGATAGCTTTGTCGGGCAAACAAAACTTGTTCCTCTCCTTTTATTAAATCAACTGTAGAAACAAAATGTGAAGTACCGGCACAATCAGGAACAAAGGTTTCAGTGAAGCCTGGGTAGCAGCGATAGCCCAGAGGCAAAGCACAGCCGTTCCCATGAAATACCAGCTGGTGCTGCGCGTGATTTTCCATCAAATTTATCGTAATCTAAAACTTTAATTAAAGTTAGAAAATAAAAACGCCAAAATACATAGAAAATCCCTGAAGTGTGTCCTAAGTGCTGAGTTGCTGGAAATTGTCTCCTTCAGGAGACAGAAGCTTCCTTCCATTTGGGAATCAAAATTTGTGTTGATCATAATATTTAACGAGCACTGGCTCTTAAATAGCATTTTATGGTACCACCTCGTACATTCATGTTGAAGGCACTTACAGGTGAAAATGAACCAAATACCAGGTTTTTTCCCCTCTAAGCAGAGCCAGTGGCTTCCTTGCGAGTACAGGACGGGCGCTGGAGATGTGCGTGCTCCCCCAGATGCTCACAGGTCCCAGCCTTGTCCCTTGTTGCAGTGACACATGGAGACCCCAGGGAGAGATGGGTGGATGGACGGATGATGGCACGGAGCAGCGAGGGGCTCCGGAGGGCTCGGCAAGGCAGTCAGGGTGCTGGGGCTGGCACTGGAGGTTAGGAGCAGAGTTATCTGCTCTGCAACAGGCACCCCATCACTCCACATCAGCTCTGGGGTTTTATTTAGGTAGAGGAGCGAAGGCGAGTTCGCCATTGTATTCAGATGGGCAGGAGAAACCAGCATTTCTGCAGTGAAATCCCCTGACCCCCAAACTACAGTTACAGCATTGAATGTCGATGCACAAGCAGTACATTAACACCGATAACCCCATCTTGAAATCCCCTGCAGATATACCTGGGAGCAGGACCTACTGCTCGGAGCACAGGTGGCCACGGGTAAAATGAGAGCTGAGTCAACCTTATTCCTCAAAATTAGGGGCGATATCTGCACAGTTCAAAGTACTTTGGAGTCTCTGTGTGTGTATTAAGGTTTGCAGGGAAAGGTTTGTGCTTTCTCTGGATGTCTCTTGTACATGACACCGCCTGTGCGGGGCACAGTAGCAGGTAATGCAAAAATACGGAGCATCAATTCTGACAGCTCCAAATGTCATCAGGACAGAGTTGACTTGCTAAATACAATCCCAGGTCCTGAATTTTTGCATGCAGAGTTGTCCCAAAGACCTCAAAGCTGGACTTCCCTCCTCCTGGGCCGTGCAGAAGTCACCACGTGCTATGTCTGGGCACGATTCCCAGGTTTGGCTGGGGCTGCGGTGTCACCCTACTCTGGGCATGGTTGCCCTGGCTGTTTCTGCAGCAAGTGTTCCTACCTGTGTTAAAGTAATGAAAAAATAATCAAGGTGTGAAAGCAATGAATAATTAACAAAGAAGGATTTTCCTGCAAATAAAACTGATTCTGTCCAAAGCTGGACGTAGCTCTGCAGAGAGCCTCCAATGCCGAAGGTGCTCGCACCGCCCCGGGAGCCTGCAGCCCGGCCCCAGGGAGCAGGGACCAAGCCAGCAGTGTGCTGCAGGGCACCAGGAACCGCTTCCCAGCTCAACGCCTCGTGCGTGGCCAAAACCATCACCGTGGAAAGTCTTGGGGTCAGTATAAAAGCACTTAGGAGCAGACTGGTGGGTGCAGAAAAAGTTTTAAAGCCTTGGCAAGTGCCGGGGGTTCAAAGCTTGGAGTGGGTCTGGGAAGATGTGATGGGGGACAGCCATTCCCGGCTCTGCCACAGGCAAGTCACCAACACCCTCCACACCTCTGCTCTTTGTCTATCAACGTGAAAAACATAACAAAAAAATACAGGAAAGCATATTTTGCAAAGCTCTAGCACCTGTATAAATGAAGAGGCTGTAACTGCCTGGTTTTTAAACGCCAGCAGTTTCACCTCCAGGTTGCTTATACCCCTAGTGCAGGGGGAGGTCACCCAGCCACAGACCAGGCTGCTTTACTTCTCAGTGGTGTCCCTGCCCTCTTGGTTTAAGAGATGGTTTGGCTCCAGGATCCCTCAAACACTCAGGGGAAATACCACGATTAAGGCAACGCTTCAGTCTCGACGCAGAAAATCATTCTTAGGGGCATGGAGAGGATGCTTCTAAAGGAGCCTGCTGACCCAGCCAGCCGCTCCGCAGCCTGGTATGAGCCTTATCCGTTCTTCTAGACCAACCTGAAGCCTACAAAGCACTCAGCCGCAAAGGGGCCAGCCCCAGCAACGTGTTCATCGACCACCAGTTTTCTCTCAGAAGAGTTTGGTTGCCTGTTATCCCGTGGGAATTCATTTTTATCCCATGGGAATTCATTTCTGCTGAAGGCAAACCTATTCCAGTCTGATCTTTTATTTTGGTGGAGACTTAACGTTCATTGCAGAGGAATTTTGCCTCCAGGAGCAGCAGCTCAGACACTTTATAACTGCTTGATAGCTCTCACCACCTATTCTGAGTTATTATTTTAGTACAAAAAAGATTTATTATGGTTCTGGATGGCTCAAATTCACCGAGCACACCAATGTGGTATTTTTTTGTCTCTCCTATTGGGTGGACGCAACGACAGTGTCACAGCCTTTAATAACACGCTTTAATTAATCCTGGAATTCTGAATGTGCTATTATGTTCATTTTTCAAAGAGGCATCGCAGTAGTAAAGAAAAATCTACATTGCTTGTGCAGGGCCACCCCAGGAGTCAGTGGCAGACCAGGAAATTAATCTCTTAATCATTCTGCCAATTTGACCCAGCAGTGAGAGCAGAGACCTATGACTACATGAGCTCTCTAGACTGATGAAACTATTTCCATTATCTGGGATGGCCTTTCCCACCTGCAAAATAGGAGGAACAGCTCTGAAGTCCTCTGTATGGCTTTGGAGATGGCTGCTGAAAAGCACTGTGAAAGGGCTAGATGTCACGACTAACCATCCACCTTGCCCAGTTTGCAACGTTTTCACATTTATGAACATTTACTTTCTCGATGTCTATAGGAGACAGACCCTGTTTGGATACAGGTGATTCAAGGAACAAGACACAAAGAGGCTCTGCTCTGTCTAGTCACCTGTCTGGATGGTGTGAACTCGTCCCTCTTCCATCTGCTGTCTCAAGAAGCTGCTCTCAGAGAAGTTTTGCCTGTAAGCAAGGATAACACACCACCGCACTGTGCTGTGCCCCTCAGCACGGCAACATCTTGGGGCCAGGTTCTTCCACCGTTTACCCCATAATTAGCTAGGTTGCTCTGCTAAGATCACTGTTTCAGACTAACATTTCTCTACCTGCGCTTTTGCAAACAGCTGTACGGCTTTCTCCACAGACAAAAAGCATTTGCCAACTTGGTGTCTGCTTTAAACCAAGAAGATGAGGTGACTGTGCAGGCAGTTTATTCCCGATTCATTCCAAGCGGCCTGGGAGCTGGGACTGCTGGGCTCCAATCCCAGCCATTTGTCAGCTTCTCTGTGCATCCATTCACGCTCCCACACAACAGAAAACACAAGAGTCCTGGTACTCGCCAACAGGGAGCCGAACACTGAAAGGGGAAGGTAGGGAGGAGGAAGAAGGTAGAGGAAGTGAGGGATGGAAGTTGGAGAAGAAAAGGGTGGAAAAGCAGGGGCTAGAGGAAAGATGGTAGAAGCTGAAAAGCTGAAGGAGGAGCGAGAAACATCTGCAGATAAGCAGCAGCAAAGGCTGAAATGGAAAAATGTGGGAAAGAAGATAAAGCATTTCTGAATGCCACAACGTCTGTGAGCAAGAGAGGATATGAGGTTGTAAATAGATTCTTTGCTTCCCTCTTAAAAGCACAGAGGAAAAACTAATGAAATACATACCAGGAAGCTGGTCAAGGGCAATGCCATGGGGAGAAGTGATTGCTCCCACCTGGCCTCCCTGTGTCACCCACTGCTCCCCCTGCATAAAGGGCAATCTGGCCATTAACATGGGGAGCCAAGAGGCCAGCGAGGAGCTGTCCCCTCTCCCCACTCCCAAAACCCTTCTGAGACCTTCCTGTTGACATCTGGCCATTTTTTGTGTTGCTCTGTCTTGAAACATTGTTGGTGCTCAACCCACCCCCTCACCCCCCATTCTCTGTGTTCAGACTGTAGCATTGGTGAAATCCAAGGCAGTCCAAAGAGGCAGAGTTGCCATCAAAATGATAAATAATAACCCTTTATGCAAGAAAAGGATGACTTCAGTCCTGCACAATTAAATCTGTCCAAGCAGACGTCTCGCAGACTAGCTTTGGGACTCTGATATTCCACAGATCATTCAATAGCTATCAGAATATATTCAAAGCAATATCAGCTCTTTAGTGTCTAGCCCATAGTAAAATAGATTCATAGTTTTATATTTAACAAGGAAAATTAAGATGAGTCACCAAGTACTTTTTGTCTAAATACAAAAAAGATTTTGCAAATATTTGCAGTTTGAAAGGCATTTTAATAAAAGTTCGCTGACACTCTTCTACAAAATTTTCTTTGTGCGGATTTTAAAGAATGCCTGCCTATCATTCATGTCATAAGAATACATTACTATACTGCAGAGAACATACAGTATTCTTGTATTAAAATGTCAAACACGTTGATTTGGATCAGTCCTTTTGTCAAAGAAAATCCAATAGGGAAAAAATAACCTTTAAAAATACCATGTTTCTTGTATTTGCCAGTTAAATATTTTGAGCATCACAGCAGAGAGGGGGTCCGCTAACTCGAGTCAGTTATAAACACCCTTAGAAAGTGTTTTTTAAGGCAACCAAGTGAGCTAAAAAAATCATCGTAAATTATCTTCTTGAGAGTTAGACATTAGTTTTCTTCTCAAAGGGTGGGTCTTTGCTAGTTTCTCACGAGGCCTTGATAGAATGTCCTGTACCCTTTCTTGGTAAGCTCTCTCTGCTGCTAGACCCGATTCATATTCTCTCTGCTTCTCTTCTTCCTCAGCGTCACGGGCCTGTTGTCGATAGGCAATCTGAGCCCTGAGTTGCTCTTGGTATTCTTTTGCTTCCTTTACTTTTCTGGAAATGACATATGAATAGCTTATTTATGAAGTGTGGGTAAAAAAAATGAACTCTTAAAATTATTATTATTTAATCTGTTAGCATTCAACCGTAGACTAAAGAACCATTCAAAACTCCTTTTAGGTGTTAAGAATAACTACCACTGTTAACCAAATGCTACATGCTAACCTTACATTCTTCAGAGAATGAACTGCATTCTGTTGTATGTTATAGAGCAGATTGCAAAATCAGTGCTTAACAAGAAAAAAAGAGCAGGAACAACCCCTTGTAATCAGCATGCCTTCCCTGCCACTCACGGTGACAGCGAGGGGACAGAGAATGAGAGTGTCAGGTCTCAGTCCCTTGCTAGCTCAGGCTTGTTGCTGCAGCAGCCTTACACCCCATCTCCGCTCCCCCATTCTGAAGATAACAAGTTACTGCCAACGGGGAAGGGAGGGTGCAGGCTCCCACTGCAGCGTTGTACTAATATTCTAGGAAATGGCTGTCAGAAGAAATCAATCTTCTATTCTACCTCGAGACTCATATATTACTTTCACTACCCTCTGGAGCAGCAGTGAAAGTCTACCTACGTGTTCAGGCACACAGACACTTAAAATGCCAACAGTCTAGTCAAGACTTGTGTGCTAACGCAACACAGTTGAACCACGCACCACTTACTGACACCACTGAATGCCATCTTCGCTAAGTGAAGCATATCCGAAATGAAGCCCGGCACGTTTCCCTCGGAAAGGTGAGATTTCTGCCACATCCAGGACATTGTTACCAATAAAGCCACCACAAAACACAGCAGATACTGGCTCTGGAAGGAGCTACTCAGTTACCTCCCACGGACAAGTGTGGAGAAAGGGCAGGAGTACAAAAGGGAAGTTGAGTACATGAAATAAAGCCCTTTGCCCTAGACTTTGCATGACACCCAGAGGAACATTTCAGCTACTGCGTATAATTATATTCTCACCCTGAGGAACTGTAAGGTAAGGAGAACCCCGTGCAGCCGGGTGACATGCAGCACTCTAGTATTTTGGTGGCTGACTATATGATTGTTTAAGGGATGTGTGTGGGTGGAGTTTAGCAATAAGCCCGAACACACTAGTTCTCCTAGGTAAGTAAGGAACTAACCCTTCATTAACCCTCCTCCCCAAACCTCTGCCACTCTTAATAACAGCTCAGAGTATGAGGGGATGTATTTAATAAACATGATGGATGTAAGTCACATGATAGTCCAAAAAGACCAAAACAAGGGTATGAAATGAAACACCATTTTTTGTATGATGAGATCAGAATTCGTGATTTAATACCAATTGCAATATAACAGGGCTACTGTCGAGCAGTTTGGAGCAGAGCCTCTCTGAACAGAAGAAAGTACACCTGGTGCTCTTAGAGTTATCTGAAAATGAGAATTAGTCTACCCACAAGCTTAAGATTGATCTGCAATGAAATGAACTGATGGCATAAAAGAAAAATACCTTGCATGTTTTTCTTGTTCTATATGCTTGAGTTCTGTGATTGCTTCAGCTAATAACTTCCTCTCTTGAGCGAGTTCTTCCTGCTCCTTTGCATTTCTCTGCACTGCAAAAAAAAAATATTTTTAGAAGATAACAGCACTGCTAAGCTTGAAGGGACGGTGAGACTATATTCAAGCCAGGTAGCCTAGATAGAAAGCCTGAGTTTTGTTGCTTCTGAAGAGACACACAAACAATGGCAAGTGTATTCTCAGCTTATTTGTTTTCATCCACTCAGAATACAAAAGATTTCACATTCAGAATTTCATAATAATCATAATAATGTAATTAATAATAATGATGGCTTGCTCATGCAATCCTTACTTTACTAGGCTTTGCTCTGGTGATAGCAATGGGAAATTAGTGTAAGCAATGCCTGTAGGAATAAAGTTTCAGAAGCAGATTCAGAGACAGAAGCATTGTTGTCCACTCAACCATACAGCCTGTGCATGCTGGGCCAGACGGTCTTCCCAAAAGCAGCGTGTTGTACTCCCTCTGCCTTTGCCAAGACTTGCATTCATGCTGTAGGCTTGGTGCACAGACAGCGAGCTGTTATTACTTACACTTCTCCTCCATCTGCAGTTGCCTTGTATCCAGGACATCTTTCAGTAGCTGCTTTCTAGCCTCCTTTTCTAATCGCATTTGCTCAGCCTTCTTGGCCCAAACCTTCGCCATCTCTTCTTTGAGGAGCTTGTCCACTTCTTTTTCTCGCTGTTTCTCCTCCTCCAGCTGTTGAGCCAGGTGTGCCAGGTAAGTCTGTTGCTCCTTGAACAGCTCTTGCTGCAAACACAGACATTTGCAGATCTGAGTAAATGAGTTCAAAAAAGCCTTTTAAAACGTGAAGAGAAGTGGTGGTTTGCGGACCATGTGAGAAGTGGGAGCCTAGAGCTCCATCCCAAACCCTGCCATGGGAAAGAGCTGTGCAGAATCTTCTTCCTGGCCAGGTGACAGTGCCTGGACAACAGCATAAGAGCAGAACAAATATAGAGTGATCCCTTCCCCCATAGCAGCTCAGCTGCTTACAACACAGACATTTTACAAAGACTTTCCATAGCTGACCAAGCTGCTTCACCCTCACCTGCATTACAAGCCTGGGGATCTACAAATATATTAGTAAATAATAAAAAATATCACCTCCTCTAATTTTGTGCCAAGGTCTAACAGTGAGTTTATACAACTTTCCTAACCTACATGAGCTTCTAAATACCTTGAGTGGAGTAGTGAATGCAGGTCCCTGCTCTGTCTAAAAGCTGCCTTGAGACTCATTTTCACCCTGAAGTTGGACAATCTACTTGTCTTAAATTTAGGAAGTGACAGACACATCCATGGTTTCATGGCATCTCCAAGATATTTAACGTGAGGTTTTGCATCTATATACCCAGCTATTAGAGATTTAAAATGATTTCTTAGTATTAATGAATTAGAATAAGTTAAATATTTACTTTCCTCTGCAGTTACAAATATTTAATAAATCAGGTCCATGAAACAAAAAATATTTTTCTAACCTCCATTACGTCTCCGCAGTATAAGGATGAAAAAGTTCAGGTGATTTATACACAATGGAATCAGCACGGAGGGACAAGATTCGAGGATTTCCTGAGAGCCCCCTTCTTTTGTCTAGCCTGGTAGCCTTGCTGATTGCAAAGCATGCTTCAAAGTACTCATTGTGGTTTTAACAGATAATGGGCTTCTTCAAAGAAGTGTAGCGCTGGCCGGAGGAGAAGCAACAGGCTATGCAACAAAAGAATCAACTTGTTCAGAGAAAAGGGCTTGTGTCTGATCTCATTTATACCGTGCAGTCCACTAAGGGCCACAAAATTAGTCTAGATGAGGTATTGCCCCACAACTTCACAATGAACACCTCTAGCCCTTACTTTTCTTTTTGTTTTCTCCTCAGTGTCTTCCTGGGGTTCCTGAAGAGATTTTTCTAACATCTTCATCTCTAGGGCCAGTTCACCTTGTTTTTCTTCATTAAGACGATTCTTCTTGTCCTGTGCTGCACTGAGCAACATATCCCTGCATTCCTTACGTTTCTGTAGTTTCTCCATCTGAAGCTGTTCATTTTCTAGCTTAAGCAGTTGCTGCTGTTCTTCCTACAACAGTAAAAATAGCCAGCTTGTAAAGTCGTTGCATAACTTCAAACTAAGTGATGGCCAGAATTAGTTTAATTGGAACATTGAAGAGCAAAGATAAATATTTAAAGCCTTTCTTACTGACATTAGAGAATTAGGGTCACCCATTAGACCTGTTAAAGCATGAACATTTTAGCATATCATTCATTAGAATTCAGGATTTTTCTCTTTAATTATCACATGCACTTCAATACCAAAATACTGGAATGCCTGGTGTACTCCAAATATTTCAAGTGGATAGACAGTCATCTCTTTAGAGAAATGGATATCATTGCAGCACGTATGATCTATATCCAAGTCTTCACACGCAGCCATAACCACTAACCGATAACAGAGCCATGTGTTCCTCCTGTTTCTGCATATATTATCTGCCCTGTGTCTGTGCTGGATGTTCAGAGCACTGCATCTCTATGGACATAAGGTTGCACAAAGTAATTGTATCCTTATACCCTGATGAGCAATTACTGAATTTCCATGGCTTCATACCATTCCACTTCATATTGGAAAGAACAGGAATATGGACAGTAAAGTTGAGCTCTTAAGAAAGAAACAATGAAAAATGGCAAACATATATTCAAGATCAAACAGGTATATGTATATTCAAGATTATTTAGCCAAAAGAAAAAAGAATCCCCAAGCAGCACCAAGAAAGTAACTTAGCATAATTCCTGAACATCCTGCATTTGAATAAGTTTACAAGCACTTGTAGTCATAAAACAGTATGTGGCCATCATTAGCTTATCTACAGGTGTCAGAAACAATGCCTCAGCTGTCTTGGAGGTACACAGTTTTTTGTTAACCTGTTTTTAAATTAAATGCCTCTTTTGTAATGTCAATAAATATTCTAACATGCATAAACAGGTTTGCCATAAACAACGTGTCTAATCTTCCCCATACGGAAGTACAAGCTGCACCTCCTAAGGAACCTAACTTGTTATGCTGGACATAAAGCACCCACTGACTCTTCCAGTGTTTCAAAGCCAAAGCTGACTTCACTATCTTCCTGAACAGCCAAATTCACTTTCAGAAGCTGGTAAAACAACTTTGAAACTCAGTATATATTATTTGAACCACTAAGTAATCAAAAAAAAAAAAACCTTTGAACAATAAAGAAGGAAAGAAAGTGGAAATAGTTAGCAGTCTGCTGGGCTAGCTAGCACATGTCTTAGGCTGAATTCTGAAGTCAGTGAAGTTGTATGAGAGTAGCCAAGGATGGATCCACGGGGCTTACTCTGTGAAAGTTTATACAATGGGGTAACACAACGTTGCAAATGTACAAAGAAATTGTTACCAACCATCCACCTGCAAGCCAGGACCAAAGTGCTATGGCAGAAACTTGTCTAGCACTTGTGAAACTACAGCCAGGATAACATGACTTCCATCACCTCAAGACAACACAATTCTTTAAGGGAGAGAAAAGACAGAGGGGGAGGAAGGCAGCTAATGTAGGTAACAGCTAACGAAAAAGCAAATGCAAAAATTGCTGTCTCTTTTGTCATCCAGCCTGAGATATCTTGAGGCACACATATGGTCTATCGTGACAAAGGTGCAAGTTTTGCTTCCCTAAATAATCTATTTCCATTGCAACAACCAGAAAAAACCATTATACACAGAGACACTTAGCTGTCCATAGCGTGTCCTTCACCCTGATCATTATAGGCTACTGACTCTGCAGAGAGAAACTTGTAATGAAGCCATCTGTCACATCCCTCTTCTGCTGAAAAAGGATTACATCCCATTTTCAATACAGAAACTCTCCTTTACGGACCCTTTGAAGAAAGCTTTTTTTCAGAGACTAACCTACTTTGCCAGAAATTTATCTCCTTGATGGAGCCCAAGGCAGCTGTCTTCTGGGGAAGCTACAAACTCTTCTATTCTAATAGCATTTTTCTGAAAAGGCCAGTTAAGTAGAAGTGTTCTTTGCCTGGGAGGTTTGGCAGTGCCTTAAAAGTTGTTACAAGAAAATAATTTTATTCTGCATGTTTTTAAATAAGTGAAACATTACAGTCTAGCTTGGAATAAGGACTCCACTGTTTTACAGCCAGAATTTTCAGAGCTTTGGATTCATTATTGTCATTATTTTTAAAAAGTAGTGGAGTATGTATCTTGCCAACATCAGCTTCCAGTGCCTGACAGAGTACCTGGAATGATCATTCAATCACTACATGTAAATACCTGCAAAATGAAGACTGAGTCTGAAATAAATAGTCTCCCATAACTTACAAAGTCAACACAGAATACTGTGAACTAGCAAGCCCCACTAAAGCCAGCACAGCTACAGCAAGCCTAGACTGGGGAGAGCTGAGGAAAAAAAAAAAAAGAGGGGAGAGCTGAGGGAAAAAAAAAAAAAGAGGGTAGTGGCCAAACCGTTGGGCCAAGGTAGCCAAATGCCTCCTGTGATGTGACACCCAACAGCAGCCAGCACTAATAGGTGAGAGAACTTGGGCACTGCTTGCTAATTTGTTTAAAAAAAAAAAAGTATGTAGATTTGAAATTCAGTCAGCTGGGGCATAAGCAGTTGGGATTTTTCATATAAATGTGTCTCCTCATGTATGTGTCAGGGTCCTGAGTGCACCAACAGGCTCTGCAACCTCCCCGTAGGGGCTTGGCTGCCTGCGCTCACAGTCAGCCCCGATGTGAGCCTTGGATCAGAGAGCTGGGAGAGAGCAGTGTGAGAAAGGGCTCAGAAGAGTTGCTTGGGAGCTGCAGGTAGGCTTAGTCTCTCACCCTTGGCGCCTACGTGAGCTATGCTGCAGGTACGCCTGTGCCTGAGGTCAACTGTGATCCAGACCTGCTGACTTGACTTGCTGGCTTAATCTTGGACTTCGTCATTACAGACCTGCCGAGCAGTTTGGACTGTTAGATGACCCCGGTTACTGTCAGCAGACCTGCTCTGCTCTGTTCCTTCAGGTACTGTGGGACTCTTATTGGGGACGACAGCGTACTTGCCTGCCCTGCTGTCACCTTCAGCTCCTGGCTCGCCTTCCCTTCTGGGAGCAGCATGCTCTTGCTGTTTTCTCCCAGTACACTTACCATGGTGATTAAACATATGTATCGTGGTCTGAGATCTGGTGTTATGCATTACAGCTGGGACACAAGACTCCCTAGCTATCCCACAGGAAACTGGAAATCAGAAAATTGCAAAGATGGCTGGCAAAAGCTTAAAAACATTTCCATTTCCCACACAGGCTCTGAGAGGCTTTGAATGCCAAAATCCTTTACAATGCTAAGTTTCAAAAGGTGTATTCCCCTGTTAACAGGAATGCATTTGCCACAGCTCTGGAAAAGAGGCTTAGCATAATAGGACAGTGTCAGATACTAATGGAATTGGTGAAGATACAAATAAGGTATGGATTAATCTAAATGTCTAGTAAGCCTATCATTAGGAGGGCCTTATACACAACCCTGAATTGAGAGTGATAAGGAAATTACCAGCAATCGAGCCTCTTCTTCCTTCAGCCGCTTCGCCTCCTCTTTGTGAGCACTGAGCACCGCTACCTGGGCACTGAGCCCATTCAGGATTTCCCTGTTCTGTTCTGCCAATTTCTGCATCTCCACCGCCTCTCGCTTTTCCTTAGCCAGCCTATCCTCTTTCCAAAGCTCTGCAAACATCTGCTCCTCCTTCTTCTGTTGCTTTTTCAATTCCTCCTTCAGAGCTAGCTGCGCCAGCCGGTCTTCACACAATTCCTTCTGATGCTGCTTCATCCGCTGTACACGAAGCTCCTCGCATTGTTCTCTGAAAGGCAACATAGAAGTTTAAAAAAAAAAAGTCTCAAAATAATAAGCAAGTCTGGAGGTATGTGATGGATGGAGGCTCCCAGCTTATAACTACATGGAGGACTACGGCTCAGGATGCCAAATTCTACGCCTGGCCTGACGCTGACTCCTTGTGAGGCCTAAGGAATCACAGAGTGCCCGCTTTGATGGAGATTTTGACCTTCATCAGTGGAAAAGCAGGTCCTATATTTGTATTTGTAAAAATACTATATATACACATGCACAATATATGAATATTTTATATATACAGGGTGTATTCTATATATGTAGTTGGAACATGCACACTACGCTTGTTCAAACACATAGGTTTACTAGTCACTTGAAAGTGCATTCATATTCAGAAAATACTCTGAGAGCAGAACCACTAGAAATGTATTATTTTTTTCATGAAGTTTTGTGTGATAATCCAGAAAAGTTGCAATAAGAGTCTGGAGAAGCTAGAAAGTCAAACAAGTAATACAGCTTTCAATTTTCATTTACCCACTGCAATTGAGTTGCATATAAGCAGATATTTATCTTCAGTTGAAGAACACACGACTATTTAGAGATTCTGCTTTTATTTTTACAAACAAAGCACTATTGAGATCAACATATGCTATCAAACAATATTTAATTTGAACAATATACAAGCATTTTAATTCTGTTCTATAACCAGGATATAGATTTTCCTAAAATCATGATGTGAAACTAGCAGAGAAGGGTGAAGATCTACAAGCGTTAAGGATCTGCAAGGTCTAAGGATGTGTGATAGACACCCATGAATGCTGTGAAGTAAAAAGATATCTCACATTTTCATGCTGAATGAAACCATCTTCTACAGATTACTGCAATGCTATTTAGGCATTCATAGCTGACATCAGAAGATATCAGTGGCTGAATCTTGAACTACTGCATGACAGCAGTAGTTACCTGTACAGCGTGAAATACTATTACTTTATACAATGTTTAGCTGACAATCCTGTGCAGCAAAAATATTAACTATTCATTAAGCAACTATCTCATAGTACTACCATTCTCCACATCAGGATAGTTATTTAATTTTCATAACTACAGCAATGAAACAAAATCTGAATGAATTCCATTGCCTAAGATTTTTTTTTTTTAACTTAAAAGCAAAATTAAGTTTGCCAGCACTAACGATAGATATTTGGCAGTTTGCTTTTTCATGCTCTGTGGCTCTGCTAAGGATCTGTCTTTGCAAAGTCTTCACTTTTCTAAATGATTCCTAAGTTCAATAGCTGCTGTCTCCATCTAAACCCACATCTATATTCCCTGACCCGGGTTTCGGGTATAGCATTAATAGGAGCGTTATTCTCTATCTGGGGCTATGGAGGCTACAGAAATGCAAATTTGGCCTCTCTCTGAGGTCAATTGCTATATCCAATGGCAATGATGCAAACGGAGAAAGAGTTTAGCAACACAGGATGTGACTGGTGGTCTATAACTCATTTCTGCCTTAAAACTAGTAAGATCATGCTCTAGAATAATGGCTTCTTTACTTCACACTGCTCCTTCGTCACCTCCTGCTCACAAGCGCAGAATGAGCACAGCTTCTGGTATCATTAATGAAGTGGCTGAGGCAACTACCAGCGTGTAATAATTATGCATTGGCCTACAAGATCCTCCAAAGCTTTACCAATAAAACTCCACACTAAGCCAGCCTAATAAAAATTACTTGGGGCTTATAAACCGCAAAGAGCATTTCCCCAAATAGCCCTCCTCCAGTTCAGAATCAGCTGGACAAGCTGCTGACAGACAGAAAAAGTGACAGTGCCGAAAGCCAGCCTGACCCTGTTCTCAGTGCCACAGCAAGAGCCATCCAACCAGTCAAACTTACAGTGGAGCGGTGCTAAATCAAGAGCTGTGACTGCAGAGGGGAAAGATTGCTACACCTCGCTCTCCCTTGGTGCTGCAGGAGATACAGCCAAAGAACACAATGCTTGACCTGTAATTTCATGCAGAAATGCAGAGGTCTCGCCACATTGTCTTCCTGTCAGCGTTCACTGTTTGCTGCCTCGCATTTCAGCTGTGAGGTTCTGGGACCAAGGGCATCTCTCTCCTCATCCTCTATTTGTAAAGCACCTAATGCCACGGAAGCAGCCGTGAAAGGTGCTAAGCACTATACACGAACGATAAAAGGGAAAGCAGCACCATGAAAACAAAATTCTCATTTTACTTGATATCCAGAAGGCATTTCTAACATCTTAACTGTTCCTGACGGAGAAGAAACAACAGTAATCTGCCAAGTCCCCTTTCATCAACATCAAGTCTCCGTAAGATAAAACCTCCCACACATAGCACTTTTCTCCCCAATCCTAGGACACACCACATCCTCTAACCAAATGTTGCGTTCTTCCCTGAGAGTTGGGCTTGTATCCTCTAGAGGAGAAACTGTCCCTGGAATGAGGAATCATCCTCAGCTCAGGTCTTCAGAAAAGAAGGGTGAGGAAATACAGGAACGAAGGAGCGGACACCAGTGCAGGCTAGTGAAAAGGGATGGTTATTTTACTTCCTTGTGTGAGATGGGAACCTTCTGACCACGCATCCACTGGTTGTCCCAACAACAAAAGCAGACAGCAACACAGTGATGTGCATGCCGTGAGCCACAGCACACTCCAAGAGGTGCCCCTGCCTTCAAGCAGGTCAACAAACATACTACGGCATTGCTGGTTTTCCTATGTTTTAACACTGGGATCTATCTTCCAACTCCTGGGTAGGAGTTAGTGCTGATTAAAGACTACGGTACTAATTAGTATTCATGAAAAATATATTTCTGAAATGTTCCGAGGGAAACATGCCATTATTAAGATTTGAAATCTTACACCATTAGAAATAACTGTATTACCTTAACACAATGGGTTCAAAGTTCTCTCAGCAGTGAAGGAATAAAGAATTATTCTTTTCCATTACTATAAACTAATCTGAATTTAATTGAATTCTCAGAGGGGAAGAGAAGTTAAATAAAAGTTCAGCATGGTTAGAATTTTAATATAAAACAACCCTGTAACTGCTTGATTTCATCAAAATAATTCCTTCAAAGCAGCTTTTACAGCAACCTATAAACATCTGCTCCCCCAGATGGCTGTTTTTCTTCCTCACTTTGCTATCCTAAGCTTCTTAACATTAAAATTGTGCCTGCATGTAGCCATTTCCCAAAGACAGAAACTGCATTTATTTCCCCCACCCCGCTCCCAGTTATTTGTTCATTTTATGGCTGCAGTACAAAGTTGCTGCAATAACAACATTCTCTGTATGGATGCTTCTGATGTTATCACAAGAAAGAGGATGTAATATGTGTTTTATGCAAATTTTAAGACATTGCAATTTTCTTTAAAGATACCAATGATGAACACGCCCTCAGGCTAAAACTGGCTGAATATCTTTTCATACAAGTTGTAGCCCTTCATGAAAATTAATTCCAGCGGGACTCCAGTGGTCCAAGGACTGTGCTCTCTGCCACCTTGCCACAAAGGACTCTTCCTGGCTAACATCACTACTGAGAAGCTGTTAAATCTGTACCCTCAGGCTACAGCTCCAAACCCAGCCCACATGGCTGATAAAAGAGCTGCCTGTTCGTACTCCAGAATAACGTACCGGAGGACCGTACACTATAGGTGCTCTATACCTCAGGTTTGAGGATCTATACCTGCAATAGAGTGGAGCGCCTTCCTTAAAGTTAAAAGAAATATAAAGAAGTCTGCATTAGGTTTCAGAAAAACATTTAAAATAGTTGTAAATTCACAGGCAAAGGGAAACAGAAAGTCATCTGTATATCCACCTGTTACTGAAACGACGTCCCGGGGCTCCTCCAGGCATGCCCTAGAGCAACGGTCTCCAAAGTGGGGTGTGCGAGACAATCCATTGGGGTGCGGGGAAAAAAATATGTTTTGTACCATTAATAAAGAACTTTAAAAATAAAAACAGTGTTTATTTCACGTTTACCTCACCCTCTTAATTTCTATTTTTGCTTATGTTATATAGTGTACATAATACACTAGTACAGTAGTACAAGTATATAATTTATAAATTAATAAACATATTGGGGGTGAGTGCTAACAATTTTTTTTTACTGATAGGGGTGCGGAATCAAAAAGGTTTGGAGAGCACTGCCCTAGAGGACAGGCTGTGACACAATTACAGATTTCTGGTTGTGGATCTTCAACAAGCGTTGGTTTCCTGAGCAGCAAAGCCTGCTCCCAGACCTCTGCATGGACCAGGATGGTTTAAGAGGAAGAGTAACAGCTAACAGTGGGGGCAAAACAGATTTGGGGCTACTTAAAGACGACAAATACATGCAGATTCAGATATTAGAAGTTACTAATCTAACCAGAATTGATCACCACAGTAGAGACTTCCTTTCTCATTGGAAAAGAAGAGAAGAAAAAACTTGAAAATATTTCTAAGCATATAGATGAAGGAAGATATCTGGCTTTTAAAGGAGAGATCAACAGAGAGTTGAACTGTTGTCAGCTGGTGTTGTTAAAGTTGGGGGTTTTTTTATAGGGCCCTTAATTTAAAAGTAGAAAGACTAGAGGAACAGAGGGAGGAACCAACTATGGAAACATATTTCCATTACATGAGGACAGACAAAGAGAAGGACTCTGTGCGCTGTAGGATGAAGATTCATTTGCAGAGATGCTCAAAGATTGCCACTCACAACAACTGTGAAGACAGATGATTTCACTGCCTCCAAATCCTCTGAAAAACTGCAGCCAGCGGAATGCCACCAGTAAAGCTCCAGCAACACTTTTTAATGGGATACTGTGTGGTATGAATATTGCCTAGATCCAAGAGTCGACTGGGAAAGGTAGAAGGATGACGGGAATGATCCCATGAGACTGAGTGAACCATGTATCAATAGGGTTATGCTGGGAAGAAAGAGGACCTGAGACATTAAGACAGGCAACTGCAGCATGAAAGTCCAAGTATGTATCACCAGATGATGAGATTCAGTGGTGGGATTCATTTTGCAATTAAAATACTTAAAATTATGGATCTAAACAGGAATCTACATGTGAGCTAAATTCCCATTCTAATCAATGGGAACCTAATCAATGCAGTCAGTGGAGGCTAGGGTGCACTTCAACCGGCAGACCAGTACATGCCTACTTTAGGATGACCTTAGGTTCCTTTAACAGGAATCTCGGTGAAGATCTACTGAGTAGAACACAATTTCAGATTCCCAGTGAATATAAAGATACCAACACTTAGACACCTACCTTTCAATGTCTAAATCACAAGCTGAACCCCTTCTCCTTGGCATGTAGGACAAGCTACAAGTACAAAATAAAAGGCACTCCAGCAGTGTCTCCTCTAAACAATTTTAAACATGAATTTCAACCGCTCTGTATGATGGGTAGAGAGCAAACTAGGAATTGTAAATTGTGAGGGCCATATTTTAAAGCCAGCATGTGAATTTAGAAGTGCATACACTGCCTTAACACCTGACTCAGTCAATAAACCCCACATTTAAGAAACCAACATTTATCTGTGAAATTAGTTAGAGTTTTTGCACAAATGAAAGCAAGTGTTCCTTTTTATCCCCAGCCTCTGCACAATGAGAAGCAGGTGTTGTGGATTTCCATAGCACTGTGGGAGACTGGGAAGAGACACTTCAAATGATTACAATTAAATTACATTAATATTATTTTCATCCCTTCCTCAGAAAACCAAATTTCCAGGAATGGAACAAGTCAGATTTCATGCCAAGGCCTCAGGGCCTGATAAGCACCTGCAAATCTTAATGACTTCAAAAGACACTGCCGAGCTCAGCATCCAGGAAGACTTGGCACAGATTTTCAGGCTGCATTAAAGCCTTAGCTTCGGCTGGTACTCTTGAAAAGTACGCAGTAAATAAAAACACTGTCTTTTTGGACAATCTTAACAATTAACAATCTTAACAATCAAGGATCTTCGATGTATTAGCTTAATAAGCATGCTTTAGGCCAAATTAACCTTCCATGAACCCTTTTCACTCCAACAGTATAAAGCTGAAGTAGAACTATACGCCAGAACAAGGAATCACAAAAACAGCTGAGCTGGCAGGTGACAGTGCAGGGATGCTCACACACAGGACAAGGAGTTTCACACTATACTTGGAAGAATGTTTTCACAGTATCTCAACACTTAAATCAAATAATGGAGACAGTTCTTTGTACCTGTTGCCTTCATCTCTATTAATGAAAATTTTTCTCACACACTTTACTGAGCATTACAGCATTGCAAATTTGGATCCCTGGTCTTTAGAGGCTGCACCCCTTCATGGAAAGTCAGAAGACGATTATACTCTGCTCCACTGCATGCCACATAGCTGAGGCCTTTCAGCTGCTGGCAAAGCTCATACACCTCTATCCAAACCACCCTTTTTTTTTTGTTTGTTTTATCATTTCAATCACATTCATCTTTCCTTCTTCAGTTTGTTATTGTCACCTTCTTGTTAAATTGCCTCGTTGTATTTACTTAACCCAAATTCTATTTTATCAGATACCTGAATTGTTGCTCTCGTTTTTCAGCCACCATTTGTTGTCTTTCTTTTTCTCTCTTCTCTCTCAGTAATTTTGCTCGCTCCCTCATTTTCTGTTGTTTCTCCAGTACCGTTTCTTCAAGTGACTCCATCTCAGCGAAGTACCTACTTTCCTCTGCCTCCAGAAGCTCACGAAGCCTGTAATGAAAACATTTAAATAAAAGCTAAAACAATCCTTCTGCTGAAGGATAAAGTTCTAGTTTATTTGTTATGAGCACAAAATGGGTACTGGGCTCCTTTCAACACTTCTTGCAAATGCCAAAGAAGGAAACATCAAATCTTAACTCGGGGATCACTCCTACTGGGCCCATGGAGTGGATCTTATGGCTCAACATGAGTGATTCTGTCCTGGCACAACTTAAGCTCCTTATCTTACAAACCCATTTCCAACGCTGCTTTACAACTTCACTCCCCCATTAAACAAATTCTTCTCATCTCCAGACTACATTTGTCACCCGTTGATATCAGTTTGATCTTGTACTATTGTTACCCTCCAGCGTAATCCCTCCCTGGTATTTACCACCCTTCTCTACGCATCTATAATTGTATCTTCTCTCAAACTACCTTTTGTTATTTTAGCATCACTCTGTAAACCACTTCATTCTGAAAGATCTTTGATAAGAAAATGATGTCAAATTGGCAATTTTTAAACACACCACCATTTACCTCTCTATTAATCCTAGCAGTAAGAAACCTGGGGCTAAGGAATCCAGAAACTCACTAATTCCAGCCTGAACGCCACAGTGGCATCTGTGAAATCACTCTCACTTTTATGCAATGGGATGCCCCGCTACTGCATGAGCTATAGTGCTAGGGACCTACGCTGGCACTGCTGGTGGGAGTTATACTAGCAAAGCCAAAGACCTACTAATTCTGGAAACTGAATTGCCCTCTCTTCACCACATACTGAGCCGAGTCTCCTTGCAAAGACAGCATGGGGATCTTAAGCAGCTAAATAAGAACAAACCCCATGAAATTCAACAAAAATCCCGTACCTGGCGAGGAATAACCCAATGCATTGGTACACACTGGGGGCTCACTGGCTGGAAAGTGGCTCTGTGGAAAGGGGCCTCGGGGTCCTGGCAAACAGGCTGAACATAAGCCAGCAATGCACCCTTGCGGCAAGGAAGGCCAACAGCATCTTGGGCTGCATGAGGAAGAGCACTGCCAGCAGGTCAAGGGAGGTGATCCTTCCTCTCAGCAGTAATGAGACCTCATCCGGAATGCTGGGTCCAGTTCTGGGCTCCCCAGCACAAGAAAGATAGGCTTAGTGGAGCAAGCCCAGTGAAGGGCTGATGAAGATGATTAAGGGACTGGAGCATCTCTCCTAAAGAAGAATCTCTCCTAAAGATCTCTCTCTCCTGCGGGATCTGAGACTGTTCAGCCTAGAGAAGAGAAGGTTCAGGGGGACCTTACCAATGTATATAAATACCTGAAGGGAGAGAATGCAGAAAAGAGAGCGAGCTTCTTTTCAGTAGTGCCCAGTGACACAACAAGAGGCAATGGGCACAAACTAAAACATGCGAAATTCCACCTGAACACAAGAAAACACTTTTTTTTTTTTTTTTTTTTAAATTGTGAGGGTGGTCAAATACTGGAACAGGTTGCCCACAGAGGTGGTAGAGTCTCCATGTGTGGAGATAAGCAAAACCCAAATGGACACAGTCCTGGGCAACCTGCTCTAGGTGACTGCTTGAGCAGGGGGTTGGACTAGATTATCTCAGCAGGTTCCTTCCAACCTCAAGTGATTCTGTGCAATTGGTGTACAATTCCTGTCCAAAGAAGACACATCAGACCGGGATACCAAACTGATCACCTTCACAGCTCCAATGTCACTTAACATGAAAGAGTAACTGAGAAATTAAACCATATGATTTTTTTTCTAAGATCAGCACAGCACAATTCTGTTCTTTACAACACAGTAATATGCCTCACCTTTATTATTTTTGACAGACTTCTGCCAAATTTTCATTTCTTTCAACTACCTGTGCTGCAAAGTATTACCTGTAGGATCTAAACATTAACTTAATGAGGTTGTGACAAACCCCTCAGTTACACCCAACAATTAGCTTCTGACACTTTTATCAAAGTACGCTTCATTCTCTTTAAAAATCAAGCAATGAAAGTACTAATACTACTTTTATCTTGCATTTGGCAGACAAGGCTCTAAAGGCCATGTAAACTGTACTAGTTACTGTGTTTGAATATGTGTCTCTAACGATTGGCTCAGTGACGAGTACTAGTAACAAGAGCCCAAAGGCTACTGTTTGCTCTACATTGCTGCTTGACCACAAATTAAGCACACCTATGCTTTTTGTTACAATTAGTAACGAATACCATGCCACAACGCACAGCATAACCTACAGGGCTGAGCTCAACTGAGTGTTTTTCCCATAATCATTCCTCTAAGCATACAGTTAAGTTGAAAATAGTAGGGCAGATATATTAGCTACTTGCTTGCTACCTCTCTCGTCTCTCATCAGTCCCTGCCAGATACTCCTGCATTGTCTCATCCACCTTCCTCCGCACAACGCTGTGCAGCCATTTTTGTTCATTGCGTTGCTGCCACTCATAGACCTTGCGATAGTGGTTGTACAGCTTTAAGAAATCACCATATTCAAGGAGTTCTTTTTCTTTCTGTCTGCGGGCCAAGACAAAATTTTCACTTGTTTGTTCTTTAGGAGGCTTGGCTCTCTGTAAGAGAAAGCATATGTCAGTGGTGAAAATATAATCAGTTATTCTGGTTTTTTTTTTTTAAGTTGAATTCATGACCAAATAACTACATAACACCAAATGGCGGGAGTTCATGGCAGTTCGGGGTAAATCCCAACACGCCTTGCCTTGAAGAGCACAACACCAGTACAAGAGCATGAAATGGCTTCAGGCGCCAGCACTTGCCTGTTGCCCAGGCTGCAGCTTAAATCGTACCCTACACGTCCGAGAGGATGGTTACGGTCTGCTTTACACACGGAACAAACGTTCTCACCACAGGTAACCTCCAGCCGCCTCCCTCTCCGGCACAGCTCCCTGGGGCTCCCACCGCCTCCTCCCACCCCGCCACCACGTACCCCCAAAGGAGCGACCTCGCCCCGCACGGGTACAGTCGGGCCGGCTCCCCCAGGGACCCGCAACGGCCAAGGCTCCTGCCAAGGCCCGCACGGCACCGGGCTCCCCGGGGAACCACACCCCGCTGCCGGCTCCTCTCAGAGGGCCCTGCCCAACCGGCACCGGCATGGGGGGCCCGCCCCAAGGAGGCCGCACCACCCGGGAGCGGAGCGGGCTCCACCCGCCC
>WAAD01033560.1:177421-192242 GCA_013389945.1 Fregata magnificens | reverse complement strand
GGGCCCCGGCCCGCACCGCCCCGCACACGCTGTGCCGCCGCTCCTGGGCCGCAGCCGCCGCGGGACAGCCGTGTGGGTGTTCCCCTGGTGCCCCTCGTTAGGGTGACGTTACCTCGCTGTGAGGTGCTGGTGACATCTGGTGGGAGCAGAGGCTGGCACAGGTGGGGACGAGTGAAAAAGTTTTGAGTGAATAAGCGCATAAAAGGAAGTCGAGTTTAATGGCGAGAATGGATCCCCTGTGCCCGCAGGCTGGTGGTCGCCGTGTGAACTCCGCAGCTCCCTGGTCGGGATGGGCAGGCCCCTGGTGAAGGCCTCCTGTGGTACATGTCTTGCCGATGGACAGGCTCCAGAGCTGGCCGGGATGGAGGAAAATGGGAAATAAAACATTGGCTGTGGATCAGCAGTTGCTTCAAGTTCATTGCCCCCAAAGAAGTCACAGGCAAAAGCTGTTGCTGAAGCTTTGAAGCCCAGGAACACAGATACTGCCAAGAACTTTGTTGTGTTGCAGATAATCAGGACTTGGCTGATAAGTTGAAAAAATGATCCAAAGGATCAATGTTTAAAGTTGACTGTAAAGCTTGTTCTCATGCCATTGCAATTTGCAGTGCAATTACTTCAGGTATTAGCGATGGGATCCTTGCACGATCAAACAAACTGTACCATATACAGCATTTACACACTGGAGTATGTGTTTTGCCAGCGCAGTAGTGCTTGAACTGGAATCTCTTGAGTTTATTTCAGTCGAGACTTACGCTATTACCTATTACGACTTAGTCTTTGAAATGTTTGGGAGAGGGAAACAACTTCACTGCTGGGAACTGTGGCTTTTCCCCCCGAAAACTAAGTGTTGGGAGGGCTGAATTTCCTGGTGTAGTACAGTTTTGCCTAATATTTTATGGGGTGTTTAATGGGAAATGTTGCCTTAGTCTTAACATTTACACAAAACCACAAATCAATTTTGTGTATAATAAATAAATACAGACAATATACAAATGTGCACCACTTCCATCTGTTTGAAATCTAAAAAAAAATGGGGGGTGTGTGGATCCTCCAATCCCCCTATTAATGTTTTTTGTGAAGTCCCTCCACCGGCTTTGAAAACATTTCCTCCTGAAAAAGCTAATTTTAGTCCGAAGGCATGACAGATGTCTTGTGACTTTGAGCTTATTTTACATTAGCGTTAGATGAAAAAACAGATTCTCCTTAACTTACATGCGAAAGGGGATCCTGGTCGCTGCGTTGTTCTCCAGGGTTTCCTCACTGGGGAAATACATGTAGGATATATATAGCATATATATATGGTCTGTGCTGGGTTTGCTGGCTTGGATTCTCCTTCCTGAAACCTCTCTCTAAAGAACAGCCAAGGAACTTCCCAGGAAAAAGCCCCACTTGACACTCAGGTGTCAACAGCTGTACAAAAGTCGGAGCTTTAGATGTGGGCCGAGGTTTCAAACAGCTTTCAGCGGAGTGCAGCCAGCCGCAAAAAGGATTGGTGTCACCTCTCCTTTCTCTCCCCCTTCAGACAGATCAGCACAAAGTTACAGCTCATGTAGCTAAACCCTAATAACGGGATGACGTGGCTCCTCGGGCTTGATCTGCCTTGGCTCAGCGGCCAGAACGCTAACGTCGGCATGCGGGAAGGGCTGGGAATGAGTGGGGGGTAGGAGAGCACCACGTGATGAGTTAAAGCAACTCAGCAAACTGAGCAAGCTCGGCAAAAGAGCAAAATCTGTGGTGGGAAAATCCAGCAAGGACAGTAGGGCCTTTCTGTTCTTCGAGGAAGTATAAGAAGTTGATTGATATCAGCTGATGAACAATTCCCCCTTTTCTTTGTACAAAAGAAACCTTTTACTTCTTCTTCCAGAAGAAAAATTAACTAATTTTGAGGGAACCAAAGTCATCCTCACCCGTCATAAACGACAAAACTTTTCCTACAGTGGCTGCCTATTCCTTTTGTTTGGCATTGTGCCTGCATGAGCCAGTGCTTGGGCACACCAGGTCCTTCTTTCTACAGGATCAAAAGTCCTTCTCCCCCCAGAGATGCCCTGGGCTTCCCAGGCTGGGGCTCTGAGAAGTTGCCGGTTCCTTTCTGGTTCTGAATTCCCCCAGGGTTTCCTCACCAGTCACACACCAGACGGTCTCAGGTTTTTTTCTAATCCTTCCTGCCTTCAGCGCCTTCAGGCAATCTTCAAAATACTTGCTTAGGGAAATCATGACTCCTGGTTTTTATGTCTTTTGGGTACTTTTAGTCATTTTTTTGAAGGATTTGCTGTTTGCTCAGATCCACATGACTGGCTGAGTCAGGAACAGGGATAGGACAGTGACACAAACATGCCTCCATTGACATGCTTCGCATGAGTAGCAGAGCTCAGAACTTATACTAACGTACATTAAAAATACAAATTAAAAATAAAGCCTTTCCTTCAGTCATGTGTCACAGCCGGTACCTGCCAGCTGGCACCGCGTGTCTCGGTGCAGAGCCACGCAGCCCCCGCTGCGGCAGGAATGTGCGGTTTCCCCCGAGAAAGCAGCCTCACATCTTGGCTCTCATCTCTCACCTTCGTGATTAATTTGAATTCGTGCCGGTACTAAGTTCTGCAGCCTGAGAGTCCTGCAGATGTTTCATCGTGCAGCTGTAAGCGGCATTGACTATCAGCATTCTTCAGGGTTATCTGTAATAAAGCATGTGTTTCTGTTGCGGCCATGTGTCTACCCATGGAACTGCATGGCAGCAAGATGCAAGCTTCTAGTGTTGGCACATCATTTGGAGATGAGTCATTCTTAATGTTTAATCAACTCTGAGCTTCGTGTGAGGGCTGAGAAATTTTGAGTTGGAGTCCAGGAGTCGCTGGTCAGCTTTCAATTATTAGGAGCTGAAAAGAGATCTGCGAACTTTCTGAGTGAATAAAGGAGCCAGCTGATGGGACAGGTCTATGTTTGGCTTTGGGTGGTGATATCAGCTGCGTGCACGGGTCATGCTTGGTCGTTGTGGTTTAAATGTAGCAGATCTTTGATCGGAGCCCTTCCCCGACCACGTCTGAGCCAGGCACCATCAGACAAATGCTCTCTTTTACCCCTGACCCGCACAGCGAGAGAAAGTGGGAGAGAAGATCAGGTGCTCTCCTCTCTCCACACCCACGGGCGAGTAGAGATGTTATTCTCCTTTCTTTCTCTCAACCTTGAAAGAGCAAAGAGTAACCACAAAAAGGGAACACAGCTTGAAGGAGGGGTGAATAATCCCAGCATGAAAAGATCATCGTGAACACAGCGTATCTTAGGGCTGCCCCAGAAGCACATTTACAGTTTGGTGGATCCGGTCATTAAAACTGCACGCACTTCTGAAAAGCTGCCCGTGGTCCTTCCCTACCTCCCTGCCCCAAGAGCTGACCCCCCTGCCCCAAGAGCTGACCCCCCACTGCTCTCCTCAGCAAACTTCTCCTCCTTCTTCTCCCTGCGTGCTCCACGTTTCACTGAGAAGACTCTGTCCTCCTGACCGGGTTTGCCGGTACCCAGTGCTGTCAGTATTCCTGTCCCTCTAGAGCTACTGCTTTAAGTCCTGTGTGGGGGACAGCCCCAGAGCCTCGTCTGGTTTTAGGTGCCAACCTTTCACTGCTGCCACTGGGATCCAGAGACCAAAACATCTTTGAGTTGCTTTAGCCGTATCTTGTAACTACAATGAAATATCACAGAAGAGCTAACCAGGCATCTTTCAGGGTTTCATCACCTACGTCCTACCTGGCTGTCCTCGGTCACCAGGTCAGCAAGTGGGGCAAGACCAGTGGTGCGGTCAAAATTCCCCTCCCAGCAAATCAGGTTTGATGGAGCAGAGCGGCGCGTGAGGCTCGAAATCGTTGCAGTTGCAGCTTTGAGGTCGGTGCAGCGTTGTCTGTAGTACCTCTCAGCAGAGTACTGAAGTACGGTAGAAATCAAGATTCTATGTCTGGTGCTATGGCAAGGTCTAAACTGCAAACCCTCCACACATGAGCGCTCCAGTGGATCCAGCTGCCGTGGCAGGCGCTCTGATGGCGTGGGATGGAGAGCCATGTAGAGTCCTTGCCTTCCTAATTAAACTCTGTACGGGAACAATTTCCCTACTGTAAAAATCAGAAACTGTGAATATTTGTTGCTGGGAAACACGTTTTTTCACGACTGGGACAAGAACTGAGTGTGTAACCCACACAGAGGGTTGTGTTGCACACAGAGGAACTGAAAGTATGTGAGGTTTGAGTTTTTCAAACTTCACTTTTTGCTAGTTTTGTGATCTCCATGAAAGATTATTTCAGTGTTTTTAGCTAAAAAGCTATCTCTGCTGATGGTAAACTTTCCTTCCTGTGATTTTTACATGAGTCTTTTCAAGAGATGCAAAGGATTCTGAGAAATAACTATGAAAGGTGCTTCTGCGTCATCCTCACATGCCAACCACAGGAGACTGATTTTCTGTCCCCATTGCACCGCTGGTCACCAAAACGTCCGGCACAGTCAGCAGCTGGCACAGCAGAAAGCAGGGATAAAGGGTTAGAGTCAACAGGAGAATGAGGAAAGGACAGGTTACGCTGAGGTTTTATAAACTGATGGTTCTGAAATGAACTTTGTGTGATGGACTTCATCCTAGAGGACTTAAAAAAGTGTTTCCGGCCACCTCAGAGCTGTTTGCAGGAGGGGTTTTGGGAGGGAGGCGAGGTGCTGGCAGGCTGAGAAGGGGGGAATATAAGCTCCATTTTAAAAAAAAGGGGGGGGAAGGGCTTGGAAATTACAAGCCAATTAACTTCAGTTCCTGAAAAACAACATCAAAGAGACCATGGAATAAGTAATTGGGAAATCATTCGTAAGCAACTAAGAAGAAAATACAGAGATGAATACCAGCCAACATAGATTTGTCGAGGACACTGGAAAGAGTGGTTAGGCACTGGAACAGGCTGCCCAGAGAGGTGGTGGAGTCGTCTACCCTGGAGGCGTTCAAAAAAGGTGTAGACGTGGCACTCCAGGGGCTAGTTTAGGAGTCATGGTGGTGTTAGTTGATGGTTGGACTTGATGATCTTAGAGGTCTTTTCCAACCTTAATGATTCTATGATTCTATGATTCTATGACTTTAATCTTATTTCTTTCTGTGATGGGTAACAGGCCTTGTGGGGAAAGAAGCAATAAATATCATATGATAAGGCTTTTAACACCTGCCCGCACCCCACAGCAGCTTCGTCCCCACTGCCCGTCGGGAACGATCCCCGGCCTGGGGACAGTCACCCACAGTTTGCTGTCACCTGGGCTTCTGCACCCGCCTCTCGTGGATTTTAATTTCAGTAATAATCTGGAGGAGAGAATAGAGAATTTAAATCTGGAGAGCATGTGGAGGTGGCGAGGGCTAGGACTGGGGTAGGGACAGAGTTTCCAAATGACCCTGAGGATTTGGAGGAAAGGGCTGAAAAATCGGACGTGGCGCAGAAAGGACAGGGGCAGGTCACCCACCCGGGCAGGAATAATCAGAAGCGGATGGGGAAGAAGGGGCTCAGGAGCGGTTCCTTCAGCAGAAATAGATCTGCAGCAATAGATGATCACAAGCTGGAAGTTAGTCAGCAACGCCACAGTGCTGCAGAAGAAGGCAGAGGGGTTCGGCATCCTCTTGGGCACAGCTAAAGCCTCGGGGAACACGCTCCCCATTTTTGGGCACTGCAAGAAAAATGAGGCTCAATGGGAGAGAATCAGATCTGTAAAACACCAGAGCCGACACGTTGTTTAGTCTAGGAGGAAGAAAACTAAAAAGAAATATTTTCAGATACATGGTCTGCTGTGCAGAAGGGATTTTTTATCTTCGCATCATTGATGCCTGGTGGATAAGGGAAAAAGTAAAGATCCTTTTCCTATCAAACAAGCCTCCTTTTGGGCTATCTTTCTGTTATCGTGTTAGATACTTTTAATTTCCTTTTTTCCCCACTCCTTTCCAAAGTTGACTGTGAAATTTCCAGCTTACTGCTTTTTTAAAATCCCATGTTCAACAGGAATCTCTTGAATTTAAGACTAATTTGGTGGGGAATGGCGCGGAATATCATAACCGGGGCTGTCTGCGATGGTTGGGATACGTCTCTACGGGCACATCCTTGTTCTGGCAAGTTACTTTCCAGACTACCTTTAATAAAAAATTAGCCATTGTTGATTTTGATAACATTTTGCTTTGAAAGAAACAGCATACAGCTGGTAACATTTTGATTAACACCGCTATTGCATTCTCATTGTGAAACTACCTTTATTTTATTTTTAAATAAAATAGAGAACTGACAAGCGACAAAAATGGAAACAATATTTTGATATTAGAGAAAGATGGGGTTTGGTTGGCATGGTGGTTTCTTTGGGGTTTTTTTAATTCCTTTACCTTTCAAATGAAACGTCAGAATTTGCCCTTTCATTCTAATTCAAAGTATTTCCCCCAGATTACCAGTCATTCCCACAAGATTTTCAAGATAAATGGTTTCTGGGCGATTTCCTCTCTTTATTAACACCTCAGCCTGCCACGCTGCAAGGAAAAGTGGAAATGCTGATTTTTTTTTAAATGAAGAAACGCTCCGCAATTATACACTCTGTTAATATTTATTGCTGTAATAGAAATCATCCTGGCAAAGGCAGGCTTGCTGGCAGGAGGAGCTCTGTCAGCACTGGCATCGAGGTCTGACTTTGCGCTGATCTTTACTCTTAAAGGGATTTAATTTGGGAGATTGGTTTCACCCCACTTTCTGCATGGGGATTTCTGTGATTTCAGCAGCGGGCACAGGCCCTTCTGCTGCCCTTCCCAGCAGCAGCGGCTTTGCCTGGCTTAAGTTCACGGGCTGAGGGCAGAGGCTGTCCGTGATCTCCCTTTCCGTGATTTCCTGCTGGAGAGCTACTTCAGCACAACCCTCCAAAATCCATATCCCCCAAAGGAAACTGGATCACATCTGTTTTTGCCGGGAAGGGGCAACGACGGGAAATTTGTTATCGCTGCATCCTGCATCCGAGTGGAGAGTTGGGTTCAGCTCAGTTCAGGCTGCCAGAGGTCTTCTTTGCAAAACAAACCCCTGCCTGCCGGCCCTACACCTTCGGCTTGTTTTTAAAAGCATGAGGCTGGACCGATGGAAATAAAGCAACGTTTGCAGCCCTCTGCAGTCACCAAATTCAAATCCCTCTCCCTGTGGCTGCTCAGCCTCGCATTTCAGTGGTTAGGGCACACTGTTGAGTGTCCAAACCCATGTCGTAGCTGTATTCCGGCTATTCGTGGCACGTATGATTGAAAAGATGGGCATGACACGGTGCCAAACCAAAAAGACCGAGAAGTGCTGGATGAAAGGAGATGCTCAGCTGTGGGTTAGCAATCCTGGAAAGCAGATTTGATGGAAACCTTTTAGCCGCAGCGAGCTTTTCACAAAAGCTCAGTTTAACTAAGCTTGAAAGTTGCAGAAGTAAAAAAAAAAAAAAGAAAGAAAAACGATGCCGAAGTCAACAAAAATTTGCTTTGACGTTTGTTCCCAGCGCTCCCCAACCCCCTGCTCGGGAAAGTGCCTTGTTGGCCACGGGGAAACAGGGATCGTCCCCGTGGGTGGGAAGAGATGGGGCGGCTCCGGGGGCGGCGGGGCGGGCCCGTGGGCGGCCCCACGCGGGACCCAAAGCTGGTCCCTGCTCGCCTGTCCCAGAGCTGCTCGCTCAGCCCCACGACATGGATTGCGGCGTGATCACCTCCAAGACCGTGCTGCTGCTGCTGAGCCTCGCCTTCTGGGTACCGCGACGGGATGCTGCGACGCGGGGGTGCTGGGGGGGGTGCGGACCCGGACCCGCGTGGTGTACGTGGGGGTTGCGGTCCCGGGTGTTGGGTGCGATGGAGGGCTCTGGCAGAGGGAGACGGTGCTGTGGGACATGACCGTGTTCTGCTTAACCGGGGTTTCCAGAGTTAATCGGGCTTTTAGTTTACCAGTGTGCAGGTGACCCTTATTCATTTCTATAGGTAACCCTACATATATATTTTTAAAGAACAAGAAGATTTGGGTTTTTACGTTTCTGAGAAAAAAATGGGGTTGGGGTTTTTCTCTGGGGTGTTTTTAATGTAGTAGGGTTTTTAGTAGTGTTTTTAAAGGCATGTCATTAAAGCTGATTTTGTGATTGGAAACAAACGGAGCTGTTTGGCTGCAGCGGAGTGAAGGCATTACACAGGGGCTGCCCTCCCCATTTGGGGTGAGGACTGTTTGGGGGAGGAAAATGGCCGAGAACTTTGTTCCAACTACGTTTTGGTAGAATTACACCTTTCCAAATCACTTCCTCAATAATTACTTACGAGCAATCAAAAAAAAATGAGGGCGGGGTTGTGTACTTTTTAGGTTAACCCCTGTTGGTTTCGGGGGGGCTCGACATCGGAGGCTGGTGGCTCGGCAGCCTCCTGACAGTGACAGCGGGGCCTGGGGTAGGTGGCTGCTCAGAAGAGGTGATGATTCTTCTGGTAACCAGTCCTGGTCTTTTCCTCTGTGTGGGGAAGTTTGCGTAACCCCCCTCCCTCCTCGTCATCAGCCAGGGACTTACATGCTGCTCTCAGAGAAGGGGCCCAGTTAAACCTCACGGTAGTGTGATTTGGGCGTTCACATCGGTTTTGTAGCACTTGAGTATTTTCAAAATGGTGTTTTACACAGGATGCTTTTGACGTGCCGGTGACAGCCCGGGTTAGGGCTCAGCACAGCGGCACCCCCCTGCTCTGCTCTTCCCCCGTCGTCCAGCTGAGCAGGGCTGGGTAATGGGGAAGGCAAAGGACTTTTCTAAAGCGAGGAAGAATTAAAGAGAAGAACCAGAGGTTTCCCAATGAGAGAAGCTACATGGAAGAAAAAAAAAAAAATTAAAAAAAAGGGAAATATTGCTTGAATTAAACGCTGAGGTTTTATGGGGTGTTGTGCCCTGTTTTGTAAATATGGGACTTGCCGCTGGTTGTAGCGAGGAGCTTGCCCCCTTCCCGTCCTGTGCCTCCTTTAGTGGGGCTCAGCATAATTTATTGCTGCGTGTGTTCCAGGTAACTCTCACATCGCTAGCCTGAACAGCACAGGAGGCCACGTTTACTGCTGTGCGTGACGTAACGTGATCTTACCATGTATGTTTGTCGTGTGGAGGTTTTTTTGAAATAGCTGCAGAGAAATGATGGAGCATCCCACTGCGTGTGTGTGGAAATCCCCTGAGCTTCGGCTCAGACGCACCTCAGGTTAGCATCATTGCTTGGCTTTTTTAAAATCAAACAGCAGCCTTATGTCCTCCTAGAAGTGTCTCTGGTACCTTTTCTTCTGCTGTAGGGGAACACTCTAATTGTGATTGAAGCTATTAGGCCATCTGGATCCATGGATGATCAGTAATTATCCTTCTGCATGTCTATAGCCTCTGAATTTGGGGTGACCCAGACCAGCCCTTTGGTTTTTACCCTAGGAAGAGCGATGCAGCCGCAAAGCCTGTGGCACTTAGGTGCTGCCGCCACCATTACATGTGGTAATCGCATTCCTGCAGCAAAACTGCAGAACCTGGAATTCAGGTTTTAGGAGGGTGGGGAAGGAGGAACTGACTCTCTTATTCTCTTTCAGAACATTTCTAACAGTTGGGGCTCTAAGAGCACAAGGCTCCAGATCATTATCAAAACAGGTTTGCAAAGAACACTAGACTTCTTTAAGGAGTAATTCGTGCTCAGGCATTGCATGCTGCAAATCTTGCCCAGCTTGGAAATGATTATGGAAAATAATTCACCACCTGTGTATTCAGCAGCCAGTGGAGTTATGTGCTTTGACAAAGGTTATTGCTCAGAAATGTCCTAAAAAGGCAATGGATCCTCTTTTGGATCTCTGATTGTTACCAGAGTGCAGGAGTGAAGAAAGACAGATTTTGCAGAATAACAAATAGGGACTTCCTAAATGAGGTGAAAAAGCAACTTCTCTCCTACCCACCAGGTTCAGCATCGTATCTGTGGGTCGTTCTGCTACGGGGCGGGGGGGTGGACTGGGGGGGGGCTGTGGGTATGCATAACCCCCACAAACAAGGTATTGATTGAAGCTGTTTTAACTACACAGTTGCCAAGGGTGGTGCTTCAAGCTGTGGGAGATCTGCCCACCTCCAATTTTGCTTTTTAGCACCTACTAATTAGGTCCAAGTGTGTGGTTATTTTGGTAAATGGGTGTGGGCCTGTTCTAGGTGAAGATGGGATGCTGGTTTAACTCAGGTACCCTAAAAGAGGGAGAGGAAGGGTCGGAGGAGACTCTGAAGCTCTTGGCAATGTCTTGTGAGGGGATTTGGCTTGTCACTAAACAGATCTCTGCTTCCAGAGAGGGTTTGGCATCCCCCAGGAGTCCTGTGGACTTCATCACCAAAAGGCCGCCTTATGCGTGGCTGCAGGTTTGCCCAAGTTTCCCCCTCACTTTTTATCAGAGGCGGGCACATCCCCAGCCTTGCTTCACTTCTCTGACAACAGAGAGGACAAAGGTAAGTTATTGCCCAGGTGGTTTTAGCAGGACCAGTGGATTGGAGAGAGCAGAATTTGATCTGTTGATAGCAATGGGAATGTCCAAGGAGGAGAAGCCCAGGAGAGTGATCCCAGCGCTGGTCCCTGGCAGGTTGTGCTCTACCTGTGAGTGATGAAGCCAGACTCTGATTTCCCCAGCCGATCCCTGTCTCCCTCTGTGCCTGCACATGCTCCAGGAGCGTTTGAGCCCATCGTGGGTCATTCAGGAGCTTTACTGACTCTTCAGAAAACCTGTCTGGGATCTACCTCTTTGCTAACAAGAGATGTGAGCTACAGTTTTGGCGTTGGGATTTGACTCCAGGTGGTTGCAAGAGTCATCCATTGACTGGAGAATAGAGAGGGGCTTTGCCTTCCCACCTGGTCCCTGTTGAGAATGTCCCAGTGCTGCAAAGCTCATGGTGGCCAGCTGTCCCCATCTCTCTTCTCCACCCTACATCAGGTGGCTTTTGCAAATATCTTTGGATTTGTGACCCAGGAGTTTCCAGTGAGCATGAATCAAATGTGTTTTGGGGTATTAGTGTCATCTCTGCTTTGAGGAGATATTCAGGCTGGTCTGGGCATCCAGGAGTATTTGTTTGGTCTGGGCTTAATCTATTTCCTTTGCCCTTGGTGTATCCAAGACCAAAAGCTACTTGTTTTCAACCTCACAGTGGTTTGCTGAGTGATGTGAGAGGGTGCACTGGAAGCTCAAGCAATCACAATATTGCTGTGGTAGCACTTTTAAATAATTTTTAGTAATTGAGAGGGATAAATGTATCTGTTAAAAAAAAAGAAAAAAGTTCCTGCATTTGTGAGTCATTTGGAATCGCTGACGCTGGTGATCGGCGGTTTGGGAATGCTTGCTCTGAAGCCTCAGTCAGAGAGAAATCAGACGAATACTTTAAAAATAGATTAAAAACCCCAACAAGGAGGAGATTTTTTTAATCCCTAGGTGGAACTGAAAATGTAGTGAATAGCAAAGGTTATGCTGGAGATTATTGGTGCTAGAAACACATTTATTTTTAAGGATGGAGGTATTCTCCAAAGAGTCCTTAGAGGTCTGGGTGTCAGCAGCCCTGCGACCTGTTTCTCACCTTTCCTCAATCTGTTCTTAGGCAAATCCTTAATCCTGCCTGTAGCTGCCTGCTGTGCATGACAGTGAGGGACAGGCAGCTCTGCTGGGTTTTAATGCTGTGCGTGATACTTGATAGGAAGGTGGAAGAGCTGTGGAAGCTCTCCTCCCCACTCTGGGTCAGGGAAACAATGCTGATCAGCTGCGGGGTCAGTCTGACTCACAGCAGTGTCCATGGTGGAAAAAGCTGCTTAACCAAGAGCTTTATATCTTTATATATTTCTTTTTTAATTTTTTTTTTTTAGCACATCCAGTGAGTAAAGCTGTGGTCGTTCATCCACTTCTGAAAGGGCTTGGGATAGGCTTCCCACCAGGCTCCTTCTTTTTGCCCCTCTGATGGAGCCATGGTACTGGCTGGGGTGCCTGGGACCCACGAGGCGATGAGCCGGGAAGGGCTGGAGGACGTTTTGACCTAGCGTGAGGAGCATTGGGTGGGATGGAGAAAGCGGTGGGTTTGTTTCTAGCTCTGCTGTGAACTTGTTGCTGAACCGTGGGGGGGAAAAAGAGCCGCATGAGCCGGAGTGGTCACTGGACGGGGCTGATGCCAAGGCTTGGTATCGGACTTGGGCACTTTGGCATGATCCACTTGAGCGTGCCTTGAAAAGCAAAGTTCCTCCTTATTTTAAACTACTCTGCCCAAAATCAGGAAGCAGAACTTAACTGACTTTCAGGAAAATGCGCTTTGCTGTATGCATAGGGGTTTCACAGACAAAATTAAAACTAAGATGTTGGTGCTGTGTGGTCGGGAAAGGGGAAGTGTTCAGATGGTGACGCAAATATGGTGTGAGCAACTTCACCCTGTCCTGTGCACTTCTGGGGAGCAAGCTTTGTCTGACTGTCCCCAGCGGTCCCTGAGGCTGTGAAAAGGCTCCTGTTGGATGACCAGGCTACGGATCTGGTCCTAAACGCACTTTGGTCTCTTCGCGAGTCTCATCATTTGCAGCTCTCCAAAACCAGAGATCTGATGTTGTAGAAGTGCCTCTGATAATTACAGCTGCTCCAGAGGTCCCATTTTGTTACCCCCCTGCAAGAAGTTCAGAGCTTGAGGACACTTTATCCAAGGGGAATAGAAACCGGCTCTTTCCTCTAGCTGGTGTGTGAACCAGGCATTTTCTTCATTTTCCGCAAAAGCACTGCACTGCCAAGCTGCATTTGCTTTACTGTGGAGCTGGCAGGATCCCTTTGGGTCAAGAGAATCCCAACCTGCGCTTTTCCTTACAGGGACAGGCATGCAACTGCCACGTGGCCCTGCTCCCCACATCCCTTCCCTTTCATCTGGGTGACAAGCAATATTTCAGGGCAGATTAGAGCCATCTGCCCTGTTCCCAGCTTTGAGAAGTTTCCCCAGGCTTTAGGATTAGCTGCACTGTGGTTTAGGTGCACTTCTTTGCTGTTCGGTTCGTACCTCGTGAGGTGGAAGTCACAGGATCTGGTGCGTGAGCCAGGAACAGCTTATTAAGGAACTAGGGTGGTTCTGAAGGCAAATATTGAACTAGAGGGTGTTTTGTGTCTGAACCGGCTGTTCAGATCCAAAACAGCTTGGCAGCAGCTGGTAAATCCATACACGCTCAGCTGGAGTTATACTCACAGCAGGCTCTTGCCCCGCAGTCTGTGCCTGTATTTGGGGAGAATAAGAGTGAAAAGGTGGTGCTGCTTTCTCCTAATAGTGGTCCTGTTGTCCTCAGAGGTGTATGATGCTCTGTGATTTTGATTAGCAGCAGCACACTGACCCCAAGGCAGAGGTTTAAGCATTAGAAGTCAGAGGATTTGGCAGGATTCCTTGCTTTGCACTGGTGTGCAGTGTCTCCACGAGGACATCCCACCATTTACACTTTGTAGGATATGTGCTGCCTTTTAGGGATGGGAAAAAAACCCTAGGGTTAGGCTCGGGAAGCAGAAGACGACATGCTTGGACAACTCTAAGGAGAACATTTATTTAATATAACTTGAAAACAAACCCACTAAAACCAGAATCCTCTCTTGAGTGTGTGGGTTTGCAGCATGGAAAACTGCAAGTAGATGTTGGTTTAGGATTGCTCTCCCCCCGCCCCCCCCCCNGAGGAAACTGTGATTTAAAGGTTTTGAAATTGTGGCAAATGACTGGCACATGATCAGTGGTAAGTCTCTCTTGGGGCTGCTGGTGCTGCTGGCAATCAAGGACAACTTGGAGTAGGGGCTCACAGCTTTCGTGCTTTTTGCTCCAATCCAAAGCCACCTTGCTGAGTTCAGTGTTTTTTATTATTTTGCAAATCAATGTTTTCACAACTTGAGAGTCTGAGGGAACACAGAAGTGTGTGCGCTAGGTTTTTAAATGGCGATTGCTTTTTTCTTTTCCCCCCAGTAGAAAAAAGTGGAGAAAGACTTGAAGCTATGGGCCTCCAAGGCGTCAGAAAATAAAGGACCTGTAGGACATTGGGGAGCAGAGCAGAGCCACGCGTGTCCTGGAAAGCAGCTTGGCAGAAAAGGCCCTGGGGGTCCTGGTGGGCACCAAGCTGACCATGAGCCAGCAATGGGCCCTTGCTGCAAGAAGGTGGAGGGTATCCCGGGCTGCATCAGGAGGAGCGTTGCCAGCAGGTTGAGGGAGGTGGTCCTTCCCTTCTGCTCAGCACTGGTGAGGCCACGTCTGGAGAGCTGGGTCCAGTGCTGGGCTCCCCAGTGGAAGAGACACAGACATACTGGAGAGAGGGCAACGAAGATGATGAAGGGACTGGAGCATCTCTCCTGTGAGGAAAGGCTGAGAGAGCTGGGACTGTTCATCCTGGAAAAGAGAAGGCTCAGGGGGGTCTTCCTGATGTACATAAATACCTGAAGGGAGGGTGCCAAGAGGACGGAGCCAGGCTCTTCTCAGTGGTGCCCGGTGACCAAAGTCAGTGGGCACAACCTGAAACACAGGAAGTTCCCTCTGAACATCAGGAAACACTTTTTTGTTGTGAAGGTGACCGAGCACTGGCACAGGCTGCCCAGAGAGGTGTCGGAATCTCGATCCTTGGAGATACTCAAAAGCCACCTGGATGTGGTCCTGGGCAACCAGCTCTACGTGGCCCTGCTTGAGCAGGGCGTTGGACCTGGTAACCTCCAGAGGTTCTCTCCCGCCCCAACCCTTCTGTACTTCTAGAAGTGACCTTGTTTTGCACCAGTGTGTGGCCAGCCTCTCCAGCTGTGGCCATGAGCTATGCGTGGCCGGGAGCTGCAGCACATGGTGGGTACATGCCCTC
>WAAD01033560.1:161917-176702 GCA_013389945.1 Fregata magnificens | reverse complement strand
AAAGAGAGCCACAGGTTTTCAGAGCCTTTTGGCTGCTGCTCATTGTTTTCATTTGAGGAAGAAAAAGCAAGCGCTTCCCACCGTACCGGCCAAGCAGACCTGTGGTGTGTTTTAAAGGCAAGTTGAAACATGCCCCGTAGTTGTACATCGCAGCTGAACATTTAGGTTTAATGTACTTTGCAGAGTCTCCCATGGCTTTGTATAAGCAGGCTCAGTACAATTTTGTTGGTTAGGTCCCACCTCTGTACCTCGTATGAGGAAACTGTGATTTAAAGGTTTTGAAATTGTGGCAAATGACTGGCACATGATCAGTGGTAAGTCTCTCTTGGGGCTGCTGGTGCTGCTGGCAATCAAGGACAACTTGGAGTAGGGGCTCACAGCTTTCGTGCTTTTTGCTCCAATCCAAAGCCACCTTGCTGAGTTCAGTGTTTTTTATTATTTTGCAAATCAATGTTTTCACAACTTGAGAGTCTGAGGGAACACAGAAGTGTGTGCGCTAGGTTTTTAAATGGCGATTGCTTTTTTCTTTTCCCCCCAGTAGAAAAAAGTGGAGAAAGACTTGAAGCTATGGGCCTCCAAGGCGTCAGAAAATAAAGGACCTGTAGGACATTGGGGAGCAGAGCAGAGCCACGCGTGTCCTGGAAAGCAGCTTGGCAGAAAAGGCCCTGGGGGTCCTGGTGGGCACCAAGCTGACCATGAGCCAGCAATGGGCCCTTGCTGCAAGAAGGTGGAGGGTATCCCGGGCTGCATCAGGAGGAGCGTTGCCAGCAGGTCGAGGGAGGTGGTCCTTCCCTTCTGCTCAGCACTGGTGAGGCCACGTCTGGAGAGCTGGGTCCAGTGCTGGGCTCCCCAGTGGAAGAGACACAGACATACTGGAGAGAGGGCAACGAAGATGATGAAGGGACTGGAGCATCTCTCCTGTGAGGAAAGGCTGAGAGAGCTGGGACTGTTCATCCTGGAAAAGAGAAGGCTCAGGGGGGTCTTCCTGATGTACATAAATACCTGAAGGGAGGGTGCCAAGAGGACGGAGCCAGGCTCTTCTCAGTGGTGCCCGGTGACCAAAGTCAGTGGGCACAACCTGAAACACAGGAAGTTCCCTCTGAACATCAGGAAACACTTTTTTGTTGTGAAGGTGACCGAGCACTGGCACAGGCTGCCCAGAGAGGTGTCGGAATCTCGATCCTTGGAGATACTCAAAAGCCACCTGGATGTGGTCCTGGGCAACCAGCTCTACGTGGCCCTGCTTGAGCAGGGCGTTGGACCTGGTAACCTCCAGAGGTTCTCTCCCGCCCCAACCCTTCTGTACTTCTAGAAGTGACCTTGTTTTGCACCAGTGTGTGGCCAGCCTCTCCAGCTGTGGCCATGAGCTATGCGTGGCCGGGAGCTGCAGCACATGGTGGGTACATGCCCTCCGTAGCAGTTGTTGCCTGCGTGGCCATCCGATGGGCATGCTGGAGCCTGCCTGCAGCTCTGTGCCGCAGGTGGAGGGTCACACGCTGTCCTGGATGAAGCCAGATCACACAAGTGCAGCAATAATTGATTTATCGTTCAGAGAAATGAATACTGTAAGTGGGGTAGGAAATGGTAGCTGAAGCCAGGAAGTCCTTCCCAGCTGGCAGAGTTTTAAACCCAGGACAGGAAAAGGGAGAGGAATCTGTGCAAGTGGAATGGGCAGTGCTGAGCTAGGGTTGCCCTAATTGCTGGGGAAAAAACACCTCTGCCTTGGGCCAAGGGAGACTGTCAGGTCTGGGGAGCTGTGTGGTCTGTTTGAGCTAAGTGGAGTCTTAAACAGGAGTTGTAAAGTCGTTAAAGCGAGCATAAAATGAAGAAGGCTTTCTCAGAAGTGCTTAGTGCCTTTGTTTTCCCCTGAAGTCACTGGAAAACCTGTTGACTCCATGGAAATGGAGTAACGCAGCAGCTAGGGAGAACTTGAAAATCTGGTGGCAAATGGGAAGAATAAAACTTGTACAGTAAAGCAGCGAGGGAAAGAAAGAGTAATTCTCCTTGCCATGCATACTGGCTGTTGGGTAATCAAATAAATTATTTATGGAGGAAATGTTGTGCAAACCCTTTTGAGCAGAGGGTTTAATTGTCAAGGTAAATAAAAAACCCTTGTCTTTGGTTTTTTTGTATACAGAAAAGGAGTGTCTTCTGCGTTAAGGAGGGGGTGTGCAGCTGTAATGGAGACCAGTGGTGCTGGGGCTTGATTCTAGATATAGGGGGCATGGGGACAACACCGTAGCGGCAAACTCTTGGCAAACTAATAATTGAAGATGATCTCCTGCTCTGTCCTCTGGTAAATTAAAATTGCTGGAAAGGTGGTAGCATCCCAGTGAATATAGTTGTTGGATGTGAAGGCAAAACATCAGTATCAGGTATTGTATTGGGTGGGTGCTCTGACTTAAATCACTACTATGCAAAGATACTGGTGAAAAAAGTGCTGTACTTTTTAAAAATATGTAAAATCTACTATTTTCCAATGGCTCTCCTGGTCTGCATCAGTGAGACAGCTCAGGCTCCTCATAGCCATCCAGTCCTATTCCCTTCTGTTTCACGGCAAGATTGAATATTCATGATGCTGTGTGTGCATTATGTGGCTGGAGAGAGTTCCAGCTTGTTATATACATTCCTGCAGCAGAGTGCCACTGTATACCTGCCTCCCTGGCTCAGCTGGCTGGGCTAAGTATGGAAGAGGTGGGTGAAGTCAACTTGGTGAGTAACCCTGGCCAGGTCCTGCTCAAACATCAGCTTAGGAAAACCCCGTTGTTATGGCTTTGCTTTCTTTTCTCTCAGCCCCAACAAGGAGTTCATTGTTCACACTCAAACTATTTGAGATCTCTGCTTTCTGTCAGGGGCACGGGATATGAAAAAGTAAGTAATTCTGGCATTAAGTCCTTGAACGATGCGAGCTGTGGTGGGTGAGACAGCAGAGGCGGTCGCAGCATTGTCGCTCAGCTGTGAAAAGGGGCTTTCTTGCAAAATTTCCGTTTACCTCATCTCTTCAGCTTGTATTATGGGTATCATCAGCATTGTAAAAAAAATACCAGCAGCGTTTCCTGAAGCCCCGGTGAGTCAGCTGGGGATGTTTGGGGAGGAAGGGGTAAGGCTAGGATGTTCTGCTTGCTGTCGCTGGCAGACCACAGCAACGTGCAGGCAGCGATGCAGCCCCATGGACCAGGTGAACACGTTCTCCTGTATCTGCCTTGTATCACTCCTTGGCTGCCTGTGCTGGGGTTTGTGCCAGCTGCGTTGGGCCAAGCCTCTCTGTGCATCATGTGATCCTATTCTGCGCTGAATTCTTCTGAAAGAAAACTTCCAAGCAGGAGACTAAATAAATTGTGAAGAACAATAACAATTTCTAGTATTAATTTCTTAGAATAATCCTGGCAACTTTGTATATAACTGTATATAATTTTTTTATATAATTTTAGAATAATTTTAGAATTTAGATAATTTGAGAAGGTGTTTGATCACGAAGAAGGAATTATTTGATCTCTTCCTCCCCAAAAGTAATTGCTTAAACTGGCCTTCGCATTTGTGAAAGATTGTTTTTTGGGGGGATATCCAACAGAAACCTGTTTAATCAGGCATGCTTTACACTTTTTACTCTTGACTTAAGGTCTATCTTCAGTAGTGCAAAGGACATTTCTTGTTGTACTCTTCTAGAGAAACTTCATCGTAGATCTAGGAATGGGCTGAAGGTTTTGCAATGTTACGGGAAAATTCCTCCACTGGATTTTGAACTTGCCTTAAGTACTGGGAAGGCTTAAGGGGAGAGCTCAGGTTTATGTTCCAAAATATTTTTCATCTTTGCTTTTGAAGTTTGGCTCTGGGACTCGTGCAAAAATAAAACAGGGAACAGATCGTTACCTGAAATGCCTTCCCCTCCTGAGTGACCCTGCTCTTCAGGCTTCCAAATCTTCACTTTGAATTAAAAACTATGGGTGAAGTCATGGCTGTATCTTAGTTTGTCGGGGAAAAAATGTGAACTTCCTTCAAGCTAGATCTTTACCCAAAGTCTTTTATTTTTACCTCACTACGCTTCCCTTTTCTGCTTGGAAGCAGAAGTTTGGAAATTTTAATAGATGTCTTGCTGGCTGTGTTTCGTCTCTGACTAGAACCCAGACAATTCTGAATGTTGCAATAAAACCTGCTGTGATAGTGCCAGTCTGTATTTGCATTGATAAAGTTTGGGCAAGAATCTCCTTGAACTCAACGCTGGACCCTCTGATGTTGGCTTACTGTTGTGGAGCTTTGCTAGTCCTGGCTTTATAGGACTTCTGTGAATTGGCTTCACAATGTGTTTTTGAATTTGTGGTAGCCCTTGACTAGCCACAAGGTTTTTCTTAGTTTCTCACGGTTGGTCTCTATTTAGCATTTCCTGTGCGTGCTTCCTTTGCATTGTGCGTTGAGCATGTTGAAAACAGGTAGAAAACGGGGTGTAAAGTAGAGAGGAGAGATGAAGAACGCGTCTGTCGTCTAAATCGCTTGCAGAAGTATAATGGAAATATTGGGGGATTCTTTTGTGTAAAACATCCCATGGGAAGGTTAAATTATGAAGCAGACTGTCTCTAGACTGTCTTTAGAAGTACGGAACTACTTGCAAAGGCTGGGACTGGAATTATGGGAGAGAGCAGGGCTTTACATTCTCTGAATATGACAAACGATTAACTTTGCACGTTAACTTTTACACATTAACTAAGTCACAAGGCTGTTCCACTGTGCACATTTTGACATGACGTTGCTGCTGAATGCAGATGACTCATTTATTTGGCAAAAACATGGCTTATGCTTTATTTGTACCATGGCTATTCAGTTTGTGCTGCCTTTCCTGCAGTAAAGTCACCCCTGCTCTGTTTCTCCAGGGTCTGCCTTCCTCCATCAGGAACCTTTCTGAGGGTCTCACGATCCTTCTGGTTTTCTCTTGGGGCTGTGGGCACTCAGCGGTTGATGACAACTGTGGTGGGACATCCCAGCCTGGGTGCTGAGCTGCACCGAAGGCTGATGGCCTCAGGAAAAACGTTCTCATTAGTGGCTGTGCCCAGATGCAAGCGCCTGGTTTAAAAGTGCACGTGCAGGAGGCTTTGTGCTGCTAGCGGCCGGCTGCACCTTTGGTTCAGGGGTGACTACCTGGGAGTACTTTCTCTAGCCTGGAATTTGTAAAGCCATAACTCAGCTCTGTTAGGTTTGTGGTGGTGGCAGCAGCAGAGAGACCAAGGACCAGATGATTTTGGGGTACAAGCACAGTGGCCGAGAGCATCGCCATGTTGTGTCTGTATTCGTGGTGGAGGATTATGACTTGGCGCATACTGGGGAGTCATGGTGCACCTGCCTGAAATTTCCCAAAAAACCTGAGAAACCAGAATACTGTTACTTTCCAGCCATACCTATGTTTACCAGGAAGGCTTCAAAACCCAGCAACAAATGCAGTCAGGGGTTACAGTCAGGATGGGATGACTGTGACCGGAGCTGTGGCATTATTCATATAATACTTTTTGCCATGCAAAAGCAGGGAGAAGTTTTTAAGTCAACCCAGAGCATCACGCTGTTCCTGCTGTGGTAGCTTGGCTGTTTTCCACCTCTTCCATGGGAGCAGGGGCCAAGCTCTGAACCCTTTTAGGAACTGTATGAGCTGCTTTCTGAGCTGCTGCTGGCCCAGCTGAGCAGAGCACTTCTGTGGTTAATAGAAGCTCCTGCATCTCATCTTGAACCATGTGTCCTGAGTGACTGTGATCTGATTCAGAATTCACAATGCTGTGTTCATTAGATTTGGGGTATTAACACTGCACAAAAACTATGAAGGAATAAGCAAAAAGTTATAAACTAGATGTAGAGTATATTTTTGCAGGAAGCTGCTCTGTTTTTCCCCTGCAAACCTCCAAAGCCTGGGGGAAGGGTACAGAAAGCTCCATCGCTTTGGCTTTGCTGCAGTAAGTTGGTTTTGCTTCTGGTTGTTCTAGGGATGGCAGTGGGGAGCAGAGTCTCCTCATGGGTGTCTCTGAATCTCCCAAGTTTCTCTATTATTCTAAAAACGAACAAGTAAAACTTGGCTAAAACTGACACTTTCAGGAAGATGCTACTGTTCGCTGGGGGTTTTTTGTTTTGTTTTGTTTTTTCTTAGAAATGTTTTAACTTGGATGAATTCTTTCTATCCAGGTAACTTTTTAGGCTCATTTTTTAGCATCTGTTTCAAATAAAATACATCTTTTAGTCCAGCAAATGGAAAAGTGGCTTTTTCTTTCTTCCAGATGAAGAACACTGAATTAAGTTATTTCTTTTAATGAGAAATTAAAAAAAAAAAGAGAGAGAAAACTAATTCTATTGTAGATTACCTTAAAACACTTTGCAAACTCTATCTTAAACCTGGGAGCAGAGCTGCTTGTACTGTACTGTTCTGAGCCTGGAAAAAGCCCTTAAAAGTTCCTAGTAATTCTGTGTTGTTTTCAGTGGGCTCGGGGCCAACATGGTCAATCGCGGTGCTCAATAGTCCTAGAAAATATTAGAAATAAAGGCTATATTGGGCAAATCCCATCATCGCGATTTCTCCACGATAGTGGATAGTTAGCCCAGGAACGTTGCTTCCTTCTCCATGGCTGCCCTTGCCCAGATGATGCTGTTCCAGAATGGAAAATAGGTGGACAGTCGCGCATGCATCCAGCTCTCCAGGCCAGAAATATGGGATGCGCTTTTTCAGCCATATGCCTACCCTTTTTGTGCAATTGAAGGCAAGGCAGGATGGAGGTGCCATGTCCCCAGCCCCACCTTTAGTGCTGCTACCACTCCAGGGACTTTTCCTGTCCCACTTTCAGTACAAGAGCATAGTGTTGGGAGGAGGAAGAGGTGAGGTTGCTCATGGTGGTGAAGTGAGAAGGCAATGGTGCCCTTCGAGCTGAAGTGGTCTCATCCTTTCCCTGCATCCCTAAAAAGGGGTGGGAGGAAGAAGCCCTGGTCACTGTATGCCTGCAGACAGGGAAATGGGAAAGAGATTTTCCTCAATGAGAGAAAAAGTTAAAGGAAGTCTTAGGAACTGCTTTAATCATTAGCATCACCTGAAAACCCAATGTATGTGCAGAAGGGAAAAAAAACTTCTTGAGAATTGGTGATCCTATTCCTTTTCCTGATATCTCGCTTTGTAGGAGACCTGCCGTATCTGAGCCCCAACACAGCAGGATCTTGCATGATGTGTGCTTAATGTCTTTAAGGGTTAGTTTGATCCTGGTTTCATCACCTGGTGCATCTGATCCCAGTAATTTTGAGGTACAGGCAGCGTCCAGGAATGTGAGAGTGGTGTGGGATGAGAGCTGTCTGAAATGAAGGATGTCCCCTGCACTTGGAGGTAATTGAAGGGCGGGCACCAGACCTGGCAGGAGGGGAAGGAGCCAGACAAGGTAAAGGAATTAACAAGTCCTAGCTCCAGTGCAAGGAGTGTTTGATTTAATTAAAATGTGCAGCACTGGGGGAAGTAACGAACTGCTGGTAAGCTGCATGATGAAATCCAGCCATAGCCTGTTGAAAACAGACTGGTTTCCAGAATGTGAGGACGGACAGTGCTTCATTTTTACAGGTGTAGTCTTGTGCTGCAGGATTATAGAGCGCGGATGAGCTGTTGTAACTCTTGAGAGAATTTTTGTATGCCGTTGGTGAGGCATTGGCGAGGCATTGCTGAGTCTGTCAGTGTTAGTTCCAGGGCTGTACCCAGTTCTGTGGATAAAAGCCTTCGGTCTCCAGGGCTGCTAGTTGGGCAGCTGTCGCTGGTGCACTGTATGTTGGCCTTAATTGGCAAAACATCCTTTTGGAGGAGAGTTTATTTTGGAGGATGCAGAAATCTGTTTCCTCCAGGAAAAGGAGGGACTGTGTTTTGCTGAGATCAAGAACATTTGTGCCTGTCTTAGTGGTTAATGCTCTGGTGAGAGTGGAAAGGATGAGTTTTTCTCAAAACAAACAAACAAAAAACCAGCCCAAAACCAACAACCCACCCCTGTGGTGATCATCTTAAAAGTTGATCCCTCCAAATGCAGCATTGGGTAGGATGTAGGTGATCTTGGGTAGGAAGTGTGAGCTTGGCCTTCTGCAGAGATACTGGCTGATGCGGATCGATAGACTCCCATGTTTCAGCTCGGCTAAAGTGGCGCCTCGTTAGTGGAGGGGTGATTCATGGGAAGTGAATTTTGTCTTCTCTGTGTTAAAGTTTGAATGGGTAGCTAGTTTCAGATGCAGCATTTTTTTTTCCAGATCTTTGCATACTGTAGTCGTTTCAACTTCTAAAGTTGAAATGTTAATTGCACTGTTACAAAAAGGTCCATATTTACTTTCCTGTGCAGACGCTTAATAAATAACTGCTAATAACTTTATTGCATTTCAGGCAGCTGCAGCTGGTCTCAGCTATGTTGGGGCATATGTCATTAACACCTACAAGAGCTACGACAACTTTCTGCAGGACAAGTATGCTCTGTTGCCAGCCGTGATCATTATTTGCATTGCTGTGGTAATGTTCATCATTGGGTTGATCGGCTGCTGTGCCACCTTCCGGGAGTCTCGAGTTGGCCTAGGGCTGGTGAGTGTTGCACGTTCTTGCATGTCCTCTTCTTCACCCCGTTGCATGGCATGGGAGGTGCTACACTCGACCTTCTCAGCACGCACAGAACGGAAAGTAAAATATTACTTTGAAGTATACTGCTGAAGCACTGCTCCATTGTGGGAGTTATGTACTGCTGTGACGCACTGATTGATGGTGAGCGAGGTGCAGGCTAAATTATTAGTTGCACTGCCTTGTACAGACAGACACCCACAGTCATGGGCAGTTTCATGGCTCTGCCTCAGCTAGCTTGCTGGAGATAAGTGTGGAGAGTAGCAAGTTTTAAGAAGAAGGGTGATGGTGAGGGAACAGGAGATGTGAATTTCCAAAGCAAGCGTGCAAAAAAAAAAAGTATTTTTCTGCTGACTTTAGTTCTCTGAATCCTGAAAGTATGCACCCACTTCTTCTCAAATGATTTTTAAAAACCCAGAAGGGCTCAAGCTGAGTAACTTTGGGCCCCAGCTCGTGCCTTGAAGGCAATATGAGCTCAGCAAGCAGTGCCCAACATACCTAACTAAGCTGCTGGTTTATTTGTGCAGTGTCCTGTTTGACAGCCACCTTGTGAAGTGTTTCATAGGCTCTTTACACAGATCACATCGTGGCTGTGTTCAGGAGACTGCCTACATTGGGCACAGATCCTGTGGCACCGCAGTCATAGTCCCAGCCATGCACAGTAATCTCCTATTCTAAATTATTTTCTGGAAACTATTTTGATTGGAGAGGCCACAACAGATAACAATAACTTACCATTATAAACTAATGTGATGGGTAATGTGCAATTGAATTTAAATGCTGTGGAATTCTTCCTTACATTCCCTCTTCTTTTTAATTTCAGTTCTTGGCCATTATCCTGATTATCTTTATTGCAGAAGTATCCGCTTTTGTCCTGGGATTTGTTTACAGGGAAAAGGTAAGCAAAGAATTAGCATCTCTGTACTAACCTAAAAGTAAAGACTAGATCTTGTGGTGTTAGAGCAGTCCAGTATATCCAGTTTTCTTGTACTTCATCCCCTATCCTGCAATCTGCAGGGCAAGTGGGAATAGGGATGTCACCATCCGGTATGTGGATCAGTCTGTGTCAGGAACATGGTGAATACATAAAGTACCTGGCAGGCATTGCAGCAATCTCTAAGTTGGATTAAACAGTTGCTGATGCTCACAAAGGAGGGCTCTTCCATCAGGAGAGGCAAGCTTCTATCCAGGAACGTGATTCTGGTTAAGTGCTCCCTGCATTTTATCTAAAACATCGCTTGATTTTTATTTTTTTAAGGTTTTTTTTTTTCTTTTCCCCCCCGACTTAGTTGGATACAGATCTTTTGCAGTTTCCCCTAGGTAAAATTCTTAGCTCTCATGTTAAAACAATATGGTTTTTTTTTTCCTCTCTAAATAGGTAAAAACTGACGTGCAAGGCACAATGCACTCAGTCTTTGAGAAGTATGATGGGAAGAATCCAGAGTCTGCTGTTGTGGATTACTTGCAAGAACAGGTAAGACAACATTCAAATTGTCTTGAGAATTATTTAGAAAAGAAAAATTGGGTCCTAAACAAGGAATTTGGGCTGGGAAGGGAGAGGGTCAGTATGGTCGTATCCTGGAATTCATCTCTGCAGCAGTGTTTAGCATCTGATTCTCCAAGGCAATTGAGGGTGCTCCCCGCTTTGCAGAGTTGGCGTTTTCAGGCTCCTGGTATGAAGTTCACGTAAATGAATGATCTTGTTGACACAAGTGGCCTTTGGATCAGACCAAATGAGTACATATGAATAACTGCTGCTGAGAATCCTGTACCATAAAATAGAAAGATGACAGAAGACTTTTTCCTGCAACCTGTCACTTCAGTATTAGAGCTTTCACAAAGAATAAATTAATAAGGAGGTAATAGTGTACGAAGGGAAGCTGATCTATTATATCTACTATTGTTTTCCTGAAATATTGCTACTTGTAAATCTGCTGCATACTGCAGGCAGCTGTTGCCCAGTATGCGTAAGAGAGGTTCAAGGCAACATTAGCATTCAGGTTCATATATATTCATACATCCCTGTAACTATCCTGTGTTTGGCAGCTTCACTGTTGTGGGGTAAAGAACTACAGTGACTGGACGACCACTCAGTGGTTTAATTCCACCGGTAACAACAGCGTCCCTGTGAGCTGCTGCAGGCAAGATACGAAGAACTGCACGGGGCATCTGGATCAGCCACAGGAACTCAATACACGGGTGAGGATGAAGGGCACAGTTTCACAGCTGGGCCATGATTATTCTGAGCCAGCCAGAACCAATGAGGAAAGCACTTTAGACAGGGTTTAGGGATAACTTCATCCAATTCTTTTCAGCAATTTATCCCTCAAACCCTTTTCTCCCCATGGTTTTCCTCCAGCTAACTTCCTTCTCCTATTATTCTATAAAAGCTCCTAGATGGTGAAGGAGGGGCACCAGTCTGGATGCTTGGTCTTGTCTGTCTGCTGGTAACAGTCCTCCATTTCGTGTTGCTACAGAAGCAACATGACAAGGCCAGAGCGCTAGCTATGGGCACGTAGTTGTTCAAACAGATCTGGGGTAGGGGAAGAGGAAGAGACTCTTCTAGGTTTGACCATGAATCTGGAGACTTGCATACCAGGTTCTTCATTTTGGGGCACAAGCCCATAAATTGCCTTTTATAGATACCATTGCTGGTCTTCCTGGCTCTGAGTTTTGGGCACTTTAAGTGACCTGAGCCAGAGGAGATTTTGAGAAGCAGCAAATGTCAGTGCCTCTCCCCAAGCAAGAGGTGAATGACAAGCCTTTGGGTCTGGAAGACAAGAATGGAAGCCCTCAAGTCTGCAGTGGTTGGTTAGACAAGCCATAACAAGGCCCTGCTTCCTTTTAAGTGTCAGGGAGGGGAAAAAAAAAAGCCAAAAAACATCCAGCTGAATTGCATCTTCTGATTTGTTTTCACCCATCTCTTTCATGGCAGGGCTGTGCAGGGGAGCTGGAGTCTGGGCTGCAGAGCGTTATCAGCTATGCCATGCTTGTAATCCTGGGGTTTGCCATTGTAAAGGTAAATGTTTTATCTCTTCTCCTATGGAAAATAATACTGTTTATCCTTTGATCCTGGGGCTGCTTCTTCTACCATATCCTATTAGCCTACAGCCTTTTCCTGGCTCTGAAGTAGACCAACTCCTCTGTTCCTTGCTTGTTTTCTTCCAACTTTCTCCATTTCATCTGGCTGATGATAAGGGGAGGAATCCAAAAAGCTAGCAGGGGATTTGGGATGGCAAGTCAACGGAGAATCTGTCTTGGTTGCTTGGTAGGAATTACAAAAAGCTGGGTGTGCTAAAAGGCTTAGATCTAGAATTCTTTATTAAAACAACCAGCTTTGCTATATTTAACTGGGGTTTAAAAAAATCGCTCATCGAAGTTTGTTTTTAGGTATAACCCAATGAATAGTCTGGTGCTTAGAGACCTGGAATCAAAATGGACTAGAAATACGACTAGGAATGAAACCAGCGGGGCTATTTATAGACTTATAAGATTGAATTAAATGAAATGTGAAACCAGATCATCTTGTGGGTGAAAACTAGATTTGAAAAGCCCTGACGTAAAACTCTTTGCAGTTGGCACATCACAAAGTTATGTAGGCATTTCTTTGAAGATTTGACCCAGAAATTTTAGCCTGGTGGTTTGTCATTGTTCTCTGTACCTGTTCTCCAAGATTAGTAACCTGTTCCTTGTTGACAGATATTTGAACCATTTAATAACAGCAAAGTGGGGTTTTTTTCTTTGAATATCTGCTCTCTATAGAGGAGTGGCTGTAAGGGGAGCCAGTGCAGAACACTTACTGTTCAACATCCTACTCCTGAACTCAATGCAGAAGCCAAAATCTGTCCAGATGCCATCTCAGGACTGGGGCTTGACTTGGTTAAACTTTCCTTTTCTTAATTTTGGCCCTAGCAGAGAGGTGATTGTTTACAGCATTTGATCTCATGGGCTTAAATGGCTCAGCAACATCGTTTCCATCATTTCCCTTCCCTCTATAAAAGTGATGAGTTCTATGCTCCCATTACATGTCCCGTTACTATTTGTGATGAACTCTCCCACCAGGATCTCTCCTGTGATAATCTCTAAAGATTGCCTTAGCGTATTCTGCACTATCTTTATTTGCCTATTCTATATGCTGAAATATTTTACAGAACTCATTTTAAGTCTGGAATAATCCCACGCTTTCACTGAAATTTTTCCCAGAGTAAGGTAACTAGGAACTAATGTGGATGTGTAAATTAATGGGAGAAACCAGGGAGGAAAAAGTTGAGCTGGAACTATTACTGGAAATTAATATGTAAAAAAAATCACTTTCTGTAGATGTATTTTCTAAGTGTTTTTTAATACGAAAAGAATGTCATTGCTATGATGCAAAAGTCTAATGAACATATAGGTGTCGAGTCTGACTGAAACAAAATGCAGCAGAACTAAGTCTCTCTCTCTCTCTCTCTTTCAGTTCTTTGGCATGCTGAGTGTCTGTGTGCTTACTTGCAAGAAACAAGACAGTGGATATCAGCCTCTTTACTCAGGGGTGTTTGCTTAATAAAATGCAAAGATCACTTTTTTGCTTCCTGATGATAAAATAGACTCATAAAGATGGATGCTAAAGGACAATTTACAACCCTCATGCTAAATATTTTATGTACATCAAACAAAGAGCATTGTGTGTTGACTTGAGAAAGTTTCTTGAGGGTGACGTGAAATGGTGGTTTCAATATTCGGTGCCCTACAGTAACGTACCCTGATCTTGCATACCACAGCTTTCTGTAAGGTTATTGTAGATTTGGATTTGTGACTTCAGATAGCACCAGATGGTGTAATAGACTCCAGAGAGAACCTTTTCTTCTGCAGTTCTTTCCTCTACCCTTAAAACACGCAGAAGAAATGTTATTTTTAATCACTAAACTGATTGAGACCGCAGGAGGGGTTTCAGTTGTCTGCGCAAACATCAGATGATTCGCATGGCGTGGTTAAACAGCAAAAGAAACTTTTGAATGCCAGGTTCAAATATTCTTCATAAGCATGGGGAGTTGTTTTGGTGTGGTTTGGTGGGGGGTTTTTTTGTTTTGTTTTGTGTCCCGTCCCCCTCCCCATGCTCATATGTTGTAATTCAGTTTACTGCAGAGGCTGTTAGCGCAAGACAACCTCATGTTTAAAGTCTAGAACAGACATTTGAGTTGGTTTTTTTGAAGCAGCTAGCAAATGTGAACAATCCCAGGTTAGGAGGGGGAGTGTGTTTTGAGCTTTTGGGCTTGGGACATCTCTCTTTGGCTTGGTGTTTTTGTCTTTTTTTAAAAAATTATTATTATTTGATATTAAAAATTGCTTATGAAGCAGGGCTTTTGAAAATTTCTTTCCCTCCTTTTACTGATGCTTTCACGGTTTGTCTAAAAGACAATGTTCCTCTGTTTAATGTAGAAGTTGCAAGAGTTATTGAGATGAATGCAGGCTGGAAGATGGGAGTCACAGGACGTGCTGGCTCGGTCCGGTTGCGTAGATGGGACTGCTGGAGGGGTTAGTGCAGCTGTCCCTGTGCCGCTGAAGGTCTGACCGCTTTTCATCGCTAAAAATGTTGACGATGCATTCTTGTACCGAGCAATTCCAGTAACCTGTTGTCTGGCAGTGACCTGCGACTCTGTGTTTGCTAGTTTTCCTTTCTCCTTAAAGGTCCGCTGAATGCCGTCACTTCTTGGATTGCATCGCTGCTTAAAAATGGTCCTTCCTTAACGCGTTTGTATGTTAATCTGCTTCTCGGTTCTTCAGGGGTTTTTTGGTTATTTTTAGTGTGATGTGGGGAGGGGGAACTCCAAGCTATTCTTTATTAGGGAATTGTGGAAAAGCGAGTGTATTTGCTTATTTTTTCCTTTGGAGAGGTAAGCGCTCTATCCTTAGCAATAAACCTTTATATCAGTCGCTAATTAGAAGAAAAGGAGTTTGGGATAAATNCCCCCCCCCCCCCCCCCCGAGAAAAAAGCAACGGGCGATGAAGTTCTATAGGAGACGTACCAGTACGGCTATGTATATGTTGAAAAGTGACTTAATTTTTATTGAGGGCTTTGTCTTCTGTTGAATGCCGAAATAAACTTAATTTATATAACCAATTAATAAACGCTATGGGGTTTTTTTTGGTCGGTTCCTTGGGGCAGCCCTCCGGGCTGGCACCGGAGCGGGAAGCCTGTCCCCTCAGCGCCGCCGCTT
>WAAD01033560.1:123640-161895 GCA_013389945.1 Fregata magnificens | reverse complement strand
GGGGCCGGCCGGGGCCCTCCCGCGGGGAGCCGCCTTCCCCCTCACCGCCCCGAGCGAGCCGCCTTCCCCCTCACCGCCCCGAGCGAGCCGGCTCCGGTCCTTGCGGCGGTGAGAGCGGGGCGCTGGGGGAGGAAATACTGGCGTTGGGTCAGGGCGTGAGGGAAAAGGGAGGGCGGGGGGCTGCCGCGGGGCGTAACGGCGTCTCCTAAGGTACGGAAGGTCTGGAAATCGGCGACTCTCTCGTAACTAATTTAGCGAGCCTGCTAGCTTATCGTATTTTAAAACTAAGAACAAAATAAAAGCTTCGTTTTCAGGTGTGAGGTAACCACCAGAGGGAGCCGGGTGAGCGCTGTAGAGGCAAGGGCAATGGCGTTAACTGGAGGTTTGTCACCCTGCGGCTGGGGAAGGTGCACTTCAGCCACGGGTTTTATCGGTGATTTTCTATAATAGCGGTAATACGTATACGTACACAAGAGTAACCGATGTATCATGCTGCTTTTTGTGCCTCCGTACTCTGCTAGCAAGCAAGTGCACGTTTTCTTTTGTTTAATTACTGGTCTTTTAAAACAAACAAAACCCCCACCTCTTTAAATATTGACCATCTGATCCAAGCTCCCTGAGAGATCCTTATAGCAGTTCTTTAAATAAACCAGATATTTCTTGTGTACTGCAGTAAATTTCCGACTCCTTTAGCAGTGAACACCTTAATATAATACAGACTTATCCAGTTGCATGAGGAATCGTTGTACTGGTATTACACTGTGTTTATCTCCAGAGTTCAGGGAAATTGCTTTGTCTTGTCTTATGCCAGTCACTTTGTACTTTCTCTCCTGTTTTCAATTTAGTAAAATAACAGGTAGTTACTACATTTACTGATTCATTTAAGTTCCCTGTGCTTCTTTGACGCGTCAGGGTCCTTTTTAAAATTCTGCTTGTGCGTTTAGTGTTTGCAATGTAGGTCTTTCTTAAATTACTGCATTCTTTTTTATTTTCCCTCAGTATGGTAATAGAGGAATATGGCGTCCTCAGACCTGGAAGATTTATGCTTTCACATCAACACGAAGATTTCAACTATTAAAAAGACCCTTCAGTTAAGAAACATAGGTAAAAGAAATTAAGAGAGGGTTTTAGTTCGCACCTCCTTGCAGGAAATGGGAATGCTCTAATTAGACAAGGAATGTAATATGAAGAGGAAATCAAGTGAAATATGCAGAACAACAACAAAAGTGAGCAAGGATGGCAAAATGGGAGCGTTATCAGGGAACCAGGTGCCAAGCAGAGAACATCAGCTAAGTGGAAGTATGCTCCTCTGAGGGACTTGGAGACTGGTGGTTAATGCGCCCTGTATTCTATACGCTTGGTGGGGAAAGCTCCAGGTGGGAGAAGAAAAAATATCTTGGCAAGTATGTTAAGCCTAATTACAACAATGTGCAAAGGCACAGACAGAGGTTTATACAGGTGTCTTGTTCTAGCATTCCAGGAGTGCCTGGCTGTGATGTAAACATGCAGTGGGTAGCAAACATACTTAAACTGAGGTACTGAAATTGATCTGAATGTTTTAGGTTCACGTCTTATCCTTTGCTGGGCACAAATAGACATTACACAGGATCATTAAAATGTTGGTTGGGAGGCTCATCTGGCCATCTAGGCTAATCTCCTGTTTGAAGAGGAACTATAACTGTTTCCAAAGAGGGCAGTAGCTTTCTAGCTCCCCTAAACAGAGTGAGATGATGAAGGAGAACAGGGTGCTGCAGCCAAGCAGCTGTGAAAGCCAGGCTGTGTTTAAAAGCTGTGTCCTCCACCTGCAACCTGCGGTGGTAGAGGGTATAGCTTAGCGCTTTCCAGCATCGTGCTGGAGAGGGGCCTTTATTCCTGCAGCAGCTTTGAACTCTGTTGGCTGTATGGAGTAGGAGGTTGACTGTTCGACCAGCGAATATTGCTGCTTCTCCTGGGAAGATATGGTGCTTGGGGAGCATAGAGTTTGTAGATAATCGCTGCTTGAGGAGGGGAGGGAAATGGGATTTTGGTTTTGTGTTGGAGGTGTTTTGGCTTTTTGGCTTAACGTTCTCTCTTTGACAGGTCAAGAACCATCTCTCAAATCTATGCTCTGTAAAATAGGACATGAGATGGTTCTCTTGCATGATCTCCTGAATAAAATGGAAACAGAAGTTCAACAGCAAGAAAAACTGAAAAATTTGCTGAAAGTAATCTTTTTTTTTTCCTGTTCATAAACTACTGAAAGATTCAAAGCAATCTTTGATAAGTGCATAGTTGTTCTTTTCTAGATCTTAAGTGATATGTTTGGATGCATGAGGCTGCTTATAAGTGGAACTGGGACTCAGAACAGGCTTACTGATGGTTTATTAAGCAGTTCTCCAGCATAGTGAACACTAAACCTTGAAAAATAAAATTTTTAATACATTGAAAGCATGTCTTTATCATAATAGATACTGTGATCTAAAGAGTAGTTCTATTTTTACATCATTGCAATAGCTATGAAAATGATTTAATTAGAATATTTATCTGTTGTTTTAGTGTGTGTTTGCAGTGCCTTCATGTGTTAAGTCTTCTGTGAAAGTGTTGTTTGGAGAATGTAGATGAGTTTCCTGTAGTACCTCTTCATCACCACCACTGTTCCCCTGCCCAGACCTGCTAGGGTGTATTGTTAAAGATTTACTTCTTTCCCACTCAAATTTCTCTGACACTTTGAGGGCGAGGACAGACAAGCTTATGTTTTCTCACTCTCAGCTTTGTTTTTCTGAGCTTTGCTAGTTGCTCTTGGGGAAATTAGGAGGTAAAGAGCTAAGATGATAAGGAGAGAGCAAAGAACATCTCTTAAGTTAAAAAATTATTTTAGCATCACCCTAATAGTAAACTAATTTTGCTTGCTTGACATTAAGTTTCAGATTTCTAACAAAGCCTAACATTAATTTCAGGAGCTCCAGAAGTCTGCTGAGAGAGATCAAAATGAAGCACAGCACCTCTGTGAAAACATTCCTCCCCACCTGCCTAAACCAACTCAGAGCTGGTACGTGGTACACGACTATGGAGGTATTGGGCCGCTCCTGGCAGCGTATGGCTGCAGCACTGTACAGCTCTATTCCTTTCCTTTTACTGTATGTTAACTGTAAACTTTTGGGAGCCAAGGTTGTTATATGTATTGATTCTGGAGTTTGCTCTTGACTGATCGCTACCAGGCTTGTGCTAGCACCCTAACAAATCCCTCAGGTAAAATCTATAAAATTCCAAGTTGTTCAGATGGAAGCTTCCAGTGGCAGGTGTAACATTACAGTAGAAAGCTAGTTCTTCAATAAATCTGAGCATTCCTTGCTTTAGAATTGCAAACACACTGATTTGATAGCTGCAGTACCTGAGGATTGAAGGGTGGGTTAGTGACCCAAATGCTGGGTCACTAGAACTGAAATTCAACACTGCCCTTCCAAATATCATTTAAAAAAAAAAATCCTCCAACTCAATCATCTTTCTGTGGGGATTTGAATTACGGTTGTGGTATTTTTATTCTCCTTTCCCTGCAGCAGCCTGGCATTTATTTTAGCTAGCAATGACATCCACCTGCCTTTGACAGGGCTGTACTAAGAAGCTGTTCAGAATAAAGTAGCTCAAGTGAGAGGATGAGACATAAGTATGTGAAACAATAGCTATTATTCAAAAGGTTTCTGAGACATTATAACTCTGACTATGTTTCTCAGAGTGGTCAGCTCTTTCTCTGGCCTGTTGGAATTGCTTTTTATTTTTGAGTGATGTTAGTGTATGCCAGATGGGGGTCTCTTCTAGATTCTAACATTTGGAGATTGTGGACCTTGTTTCCACCCCCATAGCTTGTCAGAAGGCACTGCATGAGTCTCTCTGAATCCTGTGCTTCCCATATGTGCCCTGAATCTATCAGCTTTACCTGGTCTTGCTTCTAATGCCAGACAAGCCTCAGGGTGAAAACATTACAGGCGTATCCAGCAAAGTAAAAGGTTAAGGATGCGGAAACAAGGTTGCGGAAGAGAAAAATAAACTGTAATTTTCGATAGTGTGTAGCAACATTCTCATCTGTGTAGGTACTGCTTGTATTGAAACTTGGACTAGTCTTATCTGGTAAAGAGATGACTTGTGCAGAAGCTTTTTTCTGAATGCTACCCTTCAGATGTGAACCCTCGGTTTAGGAAACAGACTCCTAAAATGTGTCTAGAGATGTCTTGTTCCTTTTCAATTTCCTTTTCAATTTAGATGTTGCAGAATTTATGTTTTTGTGTGTGAAAGAATGGAAGTTCTTCAGAAATTATCACTGGGGTTCTGCCTTCTTTTCAGAACTTACTTTCTTAATTTAGGAAAAACCTTTACCTTAAGTGTATGTTAGCTCCTGGGAATTGTTTGCATGCAAATGAGGCTTGTTTAGCGATTGTATTGCCACCGATATCAAAAAGATTCTTTGGGATGTTGGTTTCACTTCCAGTCTTGTCCTGTTTTTGATCAAGAAGTTAACTGTGATACAAGTTTAGCCAGTCCTTCCCTTTCTAGACAGAACCACAAATGTAAAACTGAGCAAGTTTTTCTAATAACTTTCTACAGATGGTGCTCTGCCAGCTTACAACTGCTGTTCTGTCAGTGTCGGACAGACTGCAATTGGTCAGAACCCATCTGTATCAATGTAAATGGGTCTTCAGTCCTCTTCCCCAAACCTCATCTGTTGACCCACTCCATTTCTGTTTGTCTGTGTCCCAAAATGCTTGGGGAGCTGAGTACTAATTGTCTGTTGGGTGAATATCATGAGATAAGTAATGCAGAAAGCAGAGCGAGCACTTGAACACTGGTGAGACAGGCCTTCAGATCTCAGAAAGAATGAAAATGCCCACGCAGGTGAATTGAACAGTTCATGGCTTTAGCTGTTGTTTCTCTCCTGTGTTCTTGGTTTTGGTGTTCTTATTTACTGGAGGGATCTCACTGAAATAAAAAGCAAGTTCAATGTATCTAAGCCCTTTGTGTTCCAGATGTTTATTGAGAGAGCAGTTTCTCATTACATCAAACCCAGATTTTGAATACAAGCTTCGGTTCTTTGTTTGCATGGTCCAGGTCAGCAGTGAGCTGTGTCCGTACCATCTTACTGCAGCAACGTACAGGCAAGGTAGTGGGTAGGAGCCCAAAGCAGAAGTACCTGGGGGTGGGGAATCATCTGGAAAAGATAAGAGGTTTGTTGCAGTGAGGAGGATGGCAGGAGATTGGAGCGTACAGGAGGAGTGAAGTTTTAAGATGCAAATTCACCTCCCTCTGTCCTTGTGTTTATCCTTCTATTCCAAACCCACCTCCAACACTACCAAAAATCCCCACCCTTCCCTTTCCCTCTTCTTTGCTGACACTCCCTGCGACTAGTGCTAGCTCCAGGGTGCCAGGCTTAGTTTTGTGCAGGGCCTCACCTTGTTTTTCAGATGTTTACATCTGAATTAGTTTAACTGTTGGTGTCCTGGATTGCAGAAGGTCTCTGCATTGTGGCATGGCACAGAGCAGAGCTTCCCCTATCACTGTGTCACGGACCAGACATTTTGGGAGTCCAGCAGGTGGCACTCGCTGTCTTCCCCATGGCAGTCGTCTTCCGTGGGACATGGGACACCAGGTTTGGGGGTGTCACATCAAGTGACACATCAAATCCCAGCCCTCAGGTCAACAGAGGCCCTGCTGTGCCATTCGCTGGCCCCACATCAAACAAAGATCCCTTCTCGTGGGAAGGTTAGATCAAAGTAGAGGATCAGTTCTTTGTGACAGGTCAGCTTGGTACTGCTTTACTTATTTCTGTTGTGCATCACAGCCCAATAATGTCCTTGTATTCAGACGACAGTGAATTTGGCCAAATGCATTCTCTTTGCTGTCCTTCTACTGATGAGTAGGAGAGCAGCTAGCTGGGTGGCTGGCAAATAACTCAGTGTTTGAGGCTCTAAGCTGAGGGTTTGGAGGAAGGGTGAATTTGTAAACATAATGGTCTGATAATCACTCAAAGCAGGAAATTCCTTGGCTTTTGGGATCTTGCCTAAAAAAAAAAAATAAAAATAAAAAAATAAAAAAATCCCAGCCTGCTGGATGGTGTTGAATTTCTTTGCTTCAAAAGATTAATGGATGAGTCAGGCTTCCCAAGATGTGAACCTCTTTCAAAGAGCTGTGAAGTATTTCAAATCTGCCTGTTAGGCTGCAGCTCTGTGCTGTGGTTCATCTGATAAAAGGCGAGGCCTCATGTTCTGTGAAATGTAATGGTACATTGAATTCTTAACTGCTCTGTGCTGCATTTGGACTGCTGCCAATTCACCTGCTGGCAGCCTCTCTAGCAGAGAAATGAAGAGCTATAATGAAGTCAGCTAAAGTATGCAATTTGAAATGGAGTAGGCTTGCTTTATTTTTCTTTCAGGAAAGATTGTGAATTGTGTTCATCCAGCCTAACAGATGGGTTGGAACTTAGGTCTGTGAGTAAGCAGACTTGATAACGTAATGGTATTCTCCTTACTACTTATCTGCTGTTTATACACTTAATATTCATTCGTTTTACAGCATCACTGGGCTAACTGTGAAATGTGAAGAACAAATAAAAGTTGTAGAACCTGAACGTGCAAAGAAACCTACAAAAGAGCCAAGACTTATTAAAGAAGCACCCTTAATAACTGCAGAAGAATTTGAAAGCGTTCCAGCGTAAGTAACCATGGCTTTTCTTAGACCCTGTCATGCCCAATTGGGTGGCAAACGTAGGTTTGGGAAACTGAGCCTCACTGAACTGAGGCTGACAGAGATAATTTGAAATTTTAAATGTTCTGCAGGATGAAACATCATGATGATAGCTGCAAATAGTTTATATGCAATACTGGCAAACCTGAAAATGAAATGAATAGAGCTAATTAGGTTCTATGTATATGTTGGGAAGATCAGAACTAATTGGTGAAAACCCAAACCTCTTATCTCAGAAGTCAGTTCAATTGTATGAACAGAAATATATTAGCTAGTAGATGGGTTCTCTTCTTGTTTTGAGAACTGACAAATGAAAAAAAAAAAAAAACATCATAAGATGAAAGGTGTGGTTACACTTAAAAGGAAAAATAATGATAAATGCTGGTTTTATTTGACCCAACTGTTGGTTTCCGAAAACTTCAAGCCTTGACTTACCAGTCTGCTTTGAGACAGAAAAAGAAATCAGACTTGTTAAAAGCAAAAAACACTTCCCACTGAAGCATCCCTAATTTCTGGAATAGAAAGCTGTGGGTTTTTTCCCCTACCATCAGGACCTGATTAACAGATATCCTTGTCTGAAGTCTGTCATGGAGGAATAACTTTTCTCAAATGGCATTTTGGGGACAATGACATATTTCTGCAAAAACGAGAAAATTCTGTTGATGCCTAAGGCTAAATTGTTATCTAGACTTTCAATTCGGTGTGTTCCCTGACAACACTTGTTTCAGTAAGAATTTTTTTTTTTTTGAGCCTGTGTTTTACTTGAGACTTTCAAATCATCTTTCCTATAGCTTGCAAAATTTTCGGGTGAGCAATGTCCATTTTCTTCTGCCAAATTGCTCCATCTAAAAAATGAAGGAGCCTGAATGTTGAGCTAATAATAAAGGACTCTTTTGGTCACTTCTTAAGAGTGTGTGCACCTGGTATTTTTATTCTGCAGGTTGGGTGAATTTACTCCCTTAGGTACTTCTCTCCTGATGAAATTTTGGAAAGGTAGAGCTGGAGCATGGGAATTCTGGTCTTTATCTCTGCTAAGGCAAGAGAAGTAGACATAGCCCATTCCAGCCAAATGTTGTTTTAACCTCGAGTTAGAGCTATGATGTTCCCCAATAACCCCTTAAAGTGTTTCATTATCCTTGAAAGTGGAACGTTTTCCACTGCTGTTTGTGGGTGGGGAGAATGGGGCCAGAGGCCAGCTGGATACTCTGATATTAATTGCTGGTTTATAGAAAGGTTGCATCTTAGACTGTGCTTGTGGGGCTATAGAAATATTTTTATTTAGATGCAAAAAGCTTGTTTGTTCTGTGGAGGAAGATTTACATGAATTTAAATAGGTATATTAATCCACCAGGTTTTTTTCTGTTGCCTGGCAGCATTGTAATACAAGATTCGGGGAGTCCGCTAAGCTTGCAGTTTCACATACTATTTAATCAAATCTAAGCAGCAAAGGTTTGTGACCCAAATTTTCTCATGCCTAACATATTCTCCCAGAAGAATGAGAATTAGGTTTGTACCCCGGTTCTCCAGGTCAGCACTGGTTCTGATGTAGGATCTTTTTATACCTGCTGGCAATAGTAACAAAGGATACTACTGCATTTTTATGCAACTCCGGTCCCGGAGCCACGTGGCTGGGCTTGTACAGGACTGTGGCTATGCTAAGGCTGTCTGAGGGACTTAATAAAGCACAACTGTGCATATGCATCACATATGTGTCTAAATCCCTTACCAGCTGGGTATCGTGGGTTTTGCATCAGCCAAGAGTCTCATTCGTCTCTCCCTTCCTACCACAGCTGTGGTAGATTGTGGCTGAAAAATCTAGGTGGTTTTCACCCCCTTTGTGCCGAAAGTGAAGGAGAATCTGTCCCTAACATCATTAGGGCACTAAAAGGGATATACAGTCTTCAGTGACTTCATATTTTTAGAACTCTGCAGCAGGTATTTAACAAAGGTTCATGCTGTGTTAAGGTGCAGATATGGAGCGCCTTGATCAAATAGAATACTCTCGCACAGTAAGAAACTTGCAAATTAGCTCAGCCTTCAAATCTGTTGCAGAAAGATACTTTTTGGAGGAAGAAAAAGGAAATTGCACAGTAGATGTCTCAGTTAACTTTCAATTCAAGGCAAAGGAAAATGCTTGCTTTATTCTCTCTCTAAAATTCTTACCGCTTAAGATATTTTTAGAATCATTATAACTCTAAAGTCTCAGAAGATGGTAACTTGGGGGATTATATGTTTCTTTTAGTTTCAGCATTTTTGAGGAAGCAGGGTTGGCCATTAGGAGATTTATCTCTTTTTCCAGTGGTATATACATGATATATTGATGTTGTTATTTTCTTTGAAGAACACAGCACTGTGCTTTGGTTTTCATACCTATGGAAAAAAAATGTTTTGAAAAGGGCTTCTGTGGATTAAAAAAAGAAATTGGGTCACTCGTTTTTAAGAAAAAAAAAAAAGTTCTGAATGGTTTTGCTTTTGGTGTAGTGAAGCAGATTTTAAATTTCTTTTAAATCTAAATTAAATGGATTAATTTGGAACTTCTCAACTTTGCATTTTTATATTAGGGTATGTATAGACTGAAATAAATGTCAGCATTTAGGGGTTTGCTAGCCATGGCTGGATAGAAACATGAGAAGACTGTGGAACAGCTGGAGTTTTTATGATCCTTGCATTTATGCACAGAAGAAAAATTCCAGTTGCTTTTGACAGAATTTAGTTTCAGATTAAGGCACCTACATTTAAGTGTCTGTGACACAGGTGTCTCCATGCTCACCAAGTGCCCCCACTCCCACTCTTGTTGCTGAAACCAGAAACAGCTCAGCTGCCTAGCTGCTAGTGGTGTACTGCAGTTGCCTGAACAGGACTGTATGGTGCCACTGGAGATGCTTTAGCATGTACTGCCAGATCTTTAGTTTCGGAATTTTCTGTAAACCCCAGCACATCTGCTGGCCCCGTGTGAGCATCTTGGATGCCTGAGGGCCTCTCAAAGAACACTTGGTTCTTAGGTTTAGGCAACCAAATCCTGCTTCTCTGTTTCTTTGTCAGGATGAGCTGAGGTGTTCTCTTGGCTTTGTTAAGTGTATTCACTGTATGTCTATTGATAGTGGGAGCACAGGAACTTAAATATAGGTATTTTATACCTCTGGCCTTAATCTTCATAGCTCTGCATGTTCCCCCATGACTTTATAAATGGGCTAAGGCACGCAGATAGAGCAATAAGCAGCAGTTAATGTATACAGGCAAAGCCCTTCTGTGGTTATAGGCTGTGTTACTCGTTTATGCTGAGTGTGACTGTATTTCAGGGGTGGTAGTGCTGCTTTATTTGAAAAGATGTTATGTGTGCCAAGCAGAGCATCTTTATAAAAATGGCCGCACCTCCAACTTTGAATCTGGATTAATCAAAATATTAATAAAGTTGAAAACCGGCTACAAATAACTTAGTGGCAATTCAGTCTGAAATTAGAGCAATTGCTTTGATTTCAGGAGTTTTTACACACCTGGTGCAGACCTGTCTCCCTGGCAGGGACTGGCTATTATTAAAAGCTACAGCAAGTACTTATTTTTAGTTGGCAATTGTATAATGCCTGCCCATGTTCTGGTTTGGAATATTGAATTTGTAACTGATTAGCTACTTGTGCTTTACATTCTTTGTATGTTTTCCAAAGATTGAGTTTTTCCATTCAGATTAAAATGAGGGAAGAATTTCCTGTTCATTGACCTTTTCAGCCTTATTGTCCTACAGCTTTTAGCTGCCTGATGTCCTGACCTAAAGAACCCCATTCATTCTTAAAATGAATTGTAACACTTTTCTCAGTTCCACACATCTGCAAAGTGATACTGAACCCAATGCAAACAGCCAGGTTTGGTTTGTTGTAGTGACTGAATAGTCGTCACAGGGTAATTCAAGTTGCAAGGTTGCCCTGGCTTTTACTGCAGTGTTTTCTGGGGTTTTGTTTTGTATTTAGCTTACTGCTTGTCTTATGAGTTTCAGATTTCATTTTTATATCGCGGCTTCTCAGTTTGTAGCATGTTTCCTTTTCATTGAATGCATGCCTTTACATCTATAAATGCTGAATAGCCTTACTTGCAAGTATTCCAGTGTTCTAATATTTCCACATCACTTTGTTTTTATCTTCGGTGCTTCCTGTACCTCTAGGCTGTTATCAACAAATCTTATTATTTTAGTACTAGTCTTATGAAATGCTCTGGAAGTTCAGAAGCGGAAGTTGGTAGTGCAGAACTGTGTCTGTATAGCTCAGTAGGCTGCACAATAAAATACAGAAAACAACACAAAACTGGTGTTTCTTCAAAAAAAATGAAGGAATGGCTGTAAGGTCAAAGACAGGTTATTTATGATTATAGTATGAACCAAATTGCACTCTTAGGCAGAAACATTTCATTTTCAGTTTTGGCTTGTGTTATGTTTTCTGCAAAGTTGCTTGATTTTTCTGTGTTTGTAGTTTAAGTGGTATGCTATAAAAGCAACCTTTAGTCCATCTTGAAAAGCTCCTTACATCTTAAGCACTGGATATTTTTTTACTTCTTAATTTAGCTTTCTAATGTTTCCTCTTTCTGGCTTTTCAACATTATTAAACAATCAAGGAAAAGAACAAAATTAACTACTACATTTATTCATTAACACAAAGCAGAAGAAACCGCCTCTAACTAGAAATAGCATGTTCAATTACGGCTGATGAAAGAGAAAAATAAACACGGAACTTCATTTGTGACTTTCTGGTTACTGATTTTTACTTTTATTTGTAGGTATATGAAAGGTCGTTTAACATATGATCAGATTAATGCAGTTGTTCAAGATATGAACAAGGCTGTGGTGGGCAAGTACAAGATCTTGCATCAGCCTTTGAAATCTATGAATGCAGCAGTCAGAAATCTCTACCACAGGTTCCTGGAAGAAGAAACTAAGGATACAAAAGGTATTTCTTTACATTTGTTAGTACCAAACTCATAGCATTTGGATATTGCAGCACAAGTATAAAAATACTGGACAAAATATTGAATGACTGATGATAGCACGTGCTTTTCACGTTATAGTGTAACTTATAGCATCTTATTCTCAGAAAATAGTCTATCCAGGCGCTCTGGTGGTTGGTGGAATGGTCTAGCCTGTGGGAGTGTTTAAAACCACCAGTTCTGAAAAATTCAAGAAAACCTGCTATTGCTTATTCTCAGACTGAGAGCAGGAAAAAAAGTCATAATCTGTAGACTTAGCACGGCTTTCCCTCCCTTCCCAGCATGGGGAGCCACAGTCTAAATCAGATTTGGCCCTGAAGAATTTCTGTCCACTACAGGGGGTAAACAACGCTTCGACAGTGTGGAGCAATGAAAGTGCTGGTCCTCCCTTGATAGAAGGGGAGGAGAACAGAAATAGAGATCCATCTCCAGATCAGATTCTAGGCCATAAGGAATATAAATGTCTAATTACTATACAGAACTGGGTAGTCAGTATAAAATCCAGTTGCCTCTTCCGGATAAAGTCCTATAGTATAGCAACAAGGGTTATTGTTGTGACTGAAGAGTTTTCCCATAACTGATTTGGCTACTTTTTATATGTTTTCACTGAAAACATGTCACTTTCATGGTGTGATGTAGCAAAAACTTTGAGTGCACCAAGGTTTAATTTGGAATCGCTACAAGTTGTGGAAACTCCTAGTTTGATAACTAAACTGTGTTTTCAGTTTTTAAGCTAGAATGGACATGAACTATTAAAAACTTGTTCTGAAGTTGGGAAATCTGGGTCATCAGTCATGCCGCAGTGACTCTGTGGAAGAGACAGGGCTGTCTGATAAGTTTTCTCCTCCTAAAAGCATAGAGGGAGCAAAAATGCACCAAAATGTCTGTCTCTCAACTTAAAAGCAAGTTGTACTTACAGGTTAGTTTTTCTAAAGATATGTGGCACAGTAAATCTCTAATATTAAAATCTCTTTTTTGACATTCCTTTCCTTTTGAGAACAAGTATGTAATTATTCCTGGAGGGGTGTACTGCACATATCAAGCTTGGCAATGTCCTTAGAATGCCCTCGTGTTTCCAAGTTCAGACATAAAGCGTGGAGCAAACTCTGTCTGTCTCACAGAGAGAGAGCTATTTTTCTGACAACACTTTGGCGCACCCACCTCTCGATTTTTGCCCTGGACAGAATGCAAGAACACTCTGCCCTAAGCACATTCACTGGGTACTCAGGAGTCACCTTATGACAAACTATGACTTTTTCTTCTTTCCTTTGGATTTGTCACTGATCAAGGCTCTCTCAGTATTTATGGTATGGTGATAACATCACTAGCTTCTAGATCCTAAATGCATCTCTTCTGTAGGGAAGGAATTCTGCTATGATGGACATGCCTGGCACTTTATTTTGAGACCTATAGGATATACCATTGGAATAATCTCCCCAGGGAAGTGGTCGACTCCACTACGCTGGATACTTTTAAGACTCAGCTGGGCAGGGTGTGGGGCCATCTCGTCTAGACTGTGCTCTTGCCTAGAAAGCTTGGATCAGATGATCATTGAGGTCCCTTCCAACCTGGTGTTCTATGATTCTATGATAAACATGTCATAGGAAAGTCAGTATTGTAAAGGACTTTAGCTGCATGCCTTTAACATGCTTTTATTAGACTATTTCACGTGACTGGTTTCTGATTTGGGCTCAGATAGTTTGTGGTTTTTTTCTAGACAAGTTCTGCTTCAGTCTAACAATGGCTGGTATTAATCTGGGATTTCTTAAAATGCTTGCTTCATCATTTTTAACTTACAGTATTTTTTTTTGGTCTAACTGTTACTGTCCTCAGGACGGTAGTAAGGAGTTCGAGCCCATGGCTATAGAGGAGAGGCTAAACACCAGAAGGGAGCGTTCCATCCTAGGCCTGGAACGCTGCTTAGTCTGCATCGTGATCCACAGCAGCCTTGGCTGCTATGAAGGAGCCATTGTAGCAACTTGAGAAAGCTACAACTAGTCAGAGATAATTTTCTACCAGAAAGTAATTTTTTTTTTAAGTCTGAAAAATTGAGGCTTTTAATTTCTTCAAGTACCTGAGAGACAGACTTTATATTCTTGTTCATGTTGGAAAGTTCAGTTAGGAAAGTAGGACGTTCAGCATCTGAGAGTGTGTGTGTGTGTATGTGGTAGGGGTTTTGGTTTTGTTTTTGTTTGTTGTGACTAATCATCTAGAAAGTCTAGAGAAAAGGTCTGGCAGGCTGTCAGATGGTTCTTATCTGGCCAGCACAAAATGATTAAATGTCTTTATCCATTGCATTTTTCAGGATGAGGTTGTGCATTCATTGATTTGTTTGCTTAAATTTCTGCTGTGAGTCTCTCTGCTTAGGATTGCCACAGTTTCTCAGCCTGGGCTGATTGCCAGCTGACCTCTTCCTCTGATTTCAAGATGAGAAAAGATGCTGCCTGGTTTATCAGGGTAACTTCCCAGCCAGTAAGATGATTCAGTTAGTTTAGCTAGTTTTTTAGTGCATGGACCTACTGTTTCCGACCAAACTGCTGCCCTTTAGCCAGCTCCGGTTTCTTCATAAAAAAAGATCCTGCTATGCTGAATGTTGCTGCCCTGAATTCTGGACGAATATAAGAAGAAATCGTATTCTGCATGGATTCAGGACATTCTGATGCTCCCCCAGATATAACAGACCGCAAAACCGGTATGCGGACTATCCCTGGGTTCCTAACACCGTTTAGGGTTATTGCCCTGTTACTGGAAATTGCAAATGGTCTCTATCCAACTGTAGTTATATTAGTTATATTTTAAGTAGTTATGCGGGTTTTTTTCCTTTTCCTGGTAAAGAAACTTTCCACTTCTCACCTGTATGTGATTTTGAGATTCCAGTATAGTTTCCGTCTGGGGGAAAACCTCCAGCTTCTGACAGTTACTGTCTCTGGAAGATTCTACTTCCTATTAGACATCTGTGTCACCAACTCTCAAAATGGCCCAGTCAGTGAGAAAACACAGCCTGTTATTCTTCAGTTCTGAGCAATATTTTGGGGAATGCTGCACCTATAAACAGCACTCTGGGACCTTACCTCTAATGGCCGTCACATCCTTGGATGCTCCTTCAGAGTGGAGTGTGTGTCCTGTTAGATCACTCATAAGGTCAAATTTAAAGATGAAATGTTTACATAAAAACATAGATTTCCCTGTGTAAACCTACATTGTACTTGTTTAATAAATAAATAAAAGCTTTCCTGGCATTTTCAGCTTTCCAGCTAGCATCAGCTACTTTCTCCTTGGTTAAACTGGAAGGACTCTCCAATAACTTAATAGAAGAGATGCTCCATCTCATCTAAAGTGATGCTGCCTCTGCCTTACTTTAAGGATAAAAGGAGGAGGAAGAACGCTATCCTCTTTTTCCAAGCTAGAACACCCCTAGCCTTGTGACTTCTTTCTCATAAGACTTGGAAGCATGATAGTACAAAAGAATATGTTATTTCCTTCTGCTTACTCTCATTAGAGATAATTGGACTTTTCTTCCTTATACCTTAATTAGCATGTTCCTGGTTTCAGACTGCTTTTCATCCTTACGGTTTTGTGAAGATGCGTGGTTAAAACCTTATGCCATGTTACAGGAAGTATGAAATGTACAGTCATTTTACTAGATCTATAATTATCTCCTATCTGAGCAGTGTATAAGGACTGAATATGAAATCACAGCTAGTGAATATAGCTATGGAGTACTTAGAATAACTCCTTCCTTCGTCGTGTCTACTATTAGCTTGTGGGGACTTTCTCTTGGGGTTCTGTTGCAGGCATTTTAAATGCTTTACCTCCAGTCAAGGCCTTGGTTTCTTACAAGCACTTGATAATGAGAATTTCCTTTAGAGGTAGTTAATCAACTACAAGAAGGGATGGGCTGCCAGCTCGGATGCAGGACCTTCCTATGCCATTTTCTCAGAGATACGGGGAGAATGCCTTTCCATGTGGTTAGTCTTTTTCTTGCGTTTTCTTAATTAATAAAGAATTATTCTTTTCCAAATTTGATGGAAGTCAAGGGAATGGTGGGCTGCATAGCTCTGATATATGCAGGGCTCTTTCCTTTCATTTGCAAAGGACCAATTCCAGAACTTGAGTGCCTGTTGAGAGAACGTCATCAGGCCACAGCTTATTTCAGACCTTGCAAAGCAATTACTTGGGATTCAAATTACACTGCTACTCAACTGTGTTCCATGACTGAAACACTGAAGTGTGCAGCCTTCCTCTGTAAAGCTGTGTGATGATCTTTAAGCAGACCCTAAGCACCTCTTTGGTTTTGCTCAGGTCAGTGCTTTGGACATCACTAAGAGCAGAACACCTATGGGTAAGGCCTCAAAGAGAAGTTTACTGTTAGGCGTCAAGGCTCGTCAAGGTGTGCTGTCAATTGACTTTCTACTATCCCCATCTTCTGGCACATCTGTGGAACGTCTTGTATCTGGCCCCGGGTGGTGTTTTGGACTGCTACAGACTTTATACCCTGATAGAGGAGCATGGATGGTTTGAGATGTCAGTAGATACAGCTGACAACAGACAGAGCTCGCTGGGTGGGGCCTGTGGATGATGCAGGGTAGTTAAACTTAATGGGAAGGTTGGTAATTCTTTCTGGTGACAAATTTAGAAAGCAGAACAAAGTTGCTGAGATAGTGTGAGGCCCTCCTACTGCTGATTGTATTTTTTCATCACTGTGTGGAATTGTTAAAAAGAGCTTGTATTGTTACTTGTGAAACGTTAAGTTAAGAATGACATAGTCATTTCTATAGCAAAGTCATTATTTGTTTTCCAGGTGAATTTTTTATTGTGGAGGCTGATATCAGAGAGTTCACCCAACTGAAAGTGGATAAGCGCTTCCATAGGATCCTCAATATCCTGCGCCACTGCCAGAGAGTGAGAGAAGTTCGTGGCTCAAGACTTGTCCGCTACGTCATCTGCTAATGAGCTTTCCATATTCTGCTTACCCAGGATATGGAAGGCAGAAATATTTTGAGACGCAGAGAGATTTTGTTGTCTGCAGAGAGATTCTGTGTGTGGGCATTCCTATTCAGCTCTCTTATTTTCTAAAGGGCAGTACTGGGGGCCAAGAAGGGTTTTTCAGACATCTATCCTAAATTAGGAGTGGCAATATCACATGGCCTTAAAGTATTTGAGTTTTGTTTTGAAAACTTGAGAGGAACTACTGTCTTTGGTAAATTACAAATGCAAACCAGATAGGCAATTGGCGCACCTGTGGTCACAGGCGGTTTTAATCACATTTGCAGGTCAGCACTTGAAAGTTAAATTCTCTGCATGTTAATAATGTTCCTTTTGTGTTTATGAGTTGGAGACTGTGTTTAAGACTCTGTAGCTACTCAAAGGAAGCATTTGATTCTTTTTTTTTAATCCCTCAAACCAATTTCCAGATTTCCTTTTCTTAATCTTTTTCTTCTTATCCTGATTGCATGTTTCGGAGTTTCCTGTGTTGCTTGAACAGGAAGATCTGAGGTGGTTTAAACATTTCCAGACTGATGATCGGTAGTTCTGTTAGCCATGTGGTTTTCATACTTCATCATGCAGCCAGATTTCTCCCTGAGACCAACCTATTAGACTGAAGCAGTAAAGCAGTGGGGTTTTTTTAAGTGAAAACATTGACTTTCACTTTGAAAATACTGGTGAAACTTGTCACCGTTTTTATTATAGAAGGTTGCTTTCAAATGACCTATTAGTATAGTAAGTTCCAGAGTAGAATTATTGTGATAAATATCAACTCTGCAAGTAATGAAAACTGTTCTGATAAGAAAAGCTGCAGTCTCTTTCTTCCATGAGCCTGTGTCTGCTGTTATCCTAACATCTAATCTAAAATACCTCCTCTTGTACCCTGTCAGTGTTAAGATGACAATTTAATGAGCAAAAGACCCTGAATGAACTTTGAACTTTCTCAATAAAGTGATCCTGGTGAGTGCTATATAATCCTAGAATTTCCTTTTTTTTTTGTGTATGGGGTGTTTGGTTTGAGGTTTTTTTTGGTCTTTTGCTCTGGGATGTTAAGATCCAAGCTGAGTTCTCTGCTCTGCTTCGTATTGGAATATATTTCATGTTCAGATAAACACACTGCATAGGAGGATGTGCAAAATCAGTTTCCATAGGTGTCAGTTGAGTCCATCTGTTTTTTGCAAAGTTTGCTTTATATTAAATAAAGCGTAGAGGTTTGAGTCCATAGATCATCAGGTCCTTTTTTTGGTTTGGTTTGGGTTTTTTTGTTTTGCCCAGCTTCCTGTACTCTTAAGAGTCTTTCAAGACTCAGGACCTGCAACCTTCTATTTAATAAAAAGAAATCTCCTCATAAAGCAGTTGCACTGGCTTGCCTTTTATTTCATGTTTGGTTTTGATGTTTCTAGGTGACTTGCTCCAGACTGTCCAGAAGCCTAACTTCTGTTTTCTTCTGCTCTCTGATCATCAGCCTGCAGCAGGAGGAGATCCCATTGCATAGGTGTCCCTAGAGGGAGGTTGGTCTGTTGGACATGGGGCTATTTCAGTATTTACAGCATGTTGACTTTTCTTTCTCTGTAATTTACTTTATGGCTTTAACTTTAAAAGTGTGGGGAAGAAGCAAAAAGAGCTGCAAATGGACCCAGAAGAACCATGTCCGAGTAAACACTTTGCTGTAAGGAGAGGTCTAAGTATACGGGACAGTTATAGCAGGCTTAAAAAGGAACTTTTTGACAGGCAAATGAGACTGAGACACAGACATCTAATGTTTCAATTATTATTATAATCAGGGAAAGATGAGAGGCCTTATCTTAATGATTGTTTAAAAGTTGCTGTTCTCAAAACATTTGGTTCCCCACTGTTCAAATTAGCAGGACTTTGGGTCGTGAAATCCCTGTGTAGCACTAGGGACAGGAAACACACAGCTGTGGCAGCTCTGCGGGGCCTTCTGGCTGGGCACAGAATCTGCACTAGGAGATTTAAAGGCTGGAGTAGAGCAAGAGCAACAGAAATCAGGCCAGCTTGCAGCGACTCTGCCCTCTGACAGCTGGTGTAATGGCAAACTGTAGCCAAAGACTAACCTGTGCTTCTAAAATGGCCGAGCATCGCTTGTGCCAGCATGCAATGTGATTGTGCTCACCACAGCCCAATAGCTGCTTGTTGCCAACAGGGGGTTTTTTTTATACTTAGGTTGAGGCTGGGATCCTGGAGATTGCCTTCTGCTAGATATTAAAAACCAAAACCTGATAGTATACATCATTACCTTGAGTAGCCAAAACCAAGGTTAAGTCCTGACAGTTTCATCAAAAGTTTGTTGGGTGTTTGGGTTTTGGTTTTTTTTTTTCCCCCCTGTTCAGGTATCATCACTACGGTGGGGGGTTTTTTTTGTTGTTGGTTTTTTTTTTCTTAGTACTTGTCTTGGTTTGGGTAAGCTTGGTCGCCGCATGAATATTTTTCTCCTGCCTGTAATTCATTTTAATGTTCTGTTGTGGGGATTGCAGTTTGTGATTAATTAGAGGTTGGTTAACAGCTTTCAGTCTGTTACTATGGAGTTTTTAATTTTCTAAACTATTTTCCCTCGGGCAGATTCTCACAAATGTGCTCGTTATTTTAATCCCCTATCCTAACATGGTGTTTTCTTTCTTCTCACAAGGAAGTCTAGCCATGGATTGTGGTCACTTACTGTACCCTTCCACCTTCCTTCCTCAAAAAGTTCACGCTGACTTGCGAGCTGGAAAAGAGTAATGCCCTGGTGTCCCAGGCGCTCAGCGAGTTCCTGTCTCTTCTCTTGAATCACATTTTGGTGTTTCCAAAGTGTTTTGGGGACAAAATGTTCGTCTCCAGGAGTTGCCTCAAAAGATGGATCTCTTCTGCTGTATGTCTACTTATTTCTCTCTTTGGCTAGTGCTCCCCGTATCTTTCATCAGCATACAATTGGCAGCTAGATACCAGTAAGTGTTTCTGCCAGTCCTGGCAGATGGTTTAACGTAATACTCCTCCAAAATATAGCTAACTTGCAGCTTTCCAGTGCTAACTTGCGCTCTTCCAAATGTCAGCTTCTCTGATGTTTCAGCTTCTGAAAACGAGGAAATAAAACTGAGGTAACACAAATTTGATTACCTGATATACGAGAAAGGAATCCTCTTCTTCCTGCAGCCTTAATCTGTTCTCCTCAGGACATGGCTGGGTTCGTGCTCTCACACCCATTGCTCTCTACCCCCTCGACACAGCGGGAGCTGTAAAGACCAGGAGGAGCGGTTGATGAATACGTATTTGGTGAGCAAAGCTACCTCCTTGGGCTGGTCTAGACAAAATACGGAACTTAACGTTTGCGATAATCTGATACGATTGTGGTAAATGTCTTGGGCAGAGGTGGAAAGAAATGTCTGTTAAATTTGGCCCTGATGGTCAGAAATCAAACTGAATCCTATTGCCCTGTGCACGGTGGGGGGTTTGGAGGATGGGAAAGATGCCGTTTGACAACAAGAAAGCACCGTTGCACAAGCCTGGCAGGAACAGGACTGCTGAACTGCCCGGCCGTGCTGCTTGGGAGAAGAAAGCCAGCGACATGCACGGTCCCCAGGGGAGCTGGGTTTTGTGCCTGTCGGGGACCCACGCATGCATCTAAAAAGTTGAGACAAAGCAAAGTTGCTTTTTAAAATGTTCATTGTTCCTGTTGCTTTGCTGGTTTTTTGGTTAAAAAATGCATTTTTTTTTTTTTTCTCCTCCACTCCTCTTTTGAAGAGGCACTGATGGAAATAATTATCTGTTGAAATCAATGCTCAAAGCGCTCTTACCCGTGAGTATTTAGTTCGGTGTTTAGCTGTGTGTTATTTCAGGAGGCAGCGATTTCCATCTGTGAGAGCACATGTTCCCTTTCATAGTGCCCACGAGGAGGAAGAGAAAACGAGCGTGTCATGTCATTCATGCTGGATCTTCGCTTATAGGGAGTTAATACTGAACAAAGCCGGTAATCAACTGTGCAAGGGAATGCTGGATAAAGAAGAGAATTGATATCAGGGACTTTGACAGAAGAGTCTCTGAGTTGAGAAAGGCGTCTCTCCCATGCACAGTTTTATGAAGTGAACCTCTGAATCCTTAATTTAAAAAAAAAATAAATAAAAATTAAAAAATTTTTAAAACTTTTCTCTGGGACGGTGCTTACTATGGCTCGAGGGACTAAATAATCTTGATGTACCATCGTGATTGCAATGACTCCTTAAACAGGCAGATCTGCTTGCCCTCCCCTGCCCCGTACAAGCGTGTGTATGAGTGGCATGGCTTTGTGTTCCAAACAAGCTACAACACCATTCAGCTATTTACAGAGAAATCCTATGCTGAGGACCAGCATGGAAAAGCAGGAAACCTTGATTGAAATAATTATTTTCCTTCAGTGCTTGATCCTTACTGGACGAGACCCCTTGAGACATGTTGACTGCAAGCAAAACCAAGAGCTGGGCTAAATTTGGAACCCGTGCAGGTGATAACCAGGAGAATAAATATTTAAGCAGCTACAAAGCTTAATATCCTCGTAATTAGGCTTACCATTTTCCACAGTAAAGTACAAAAACTAAATGGTGCTTTCCTATTAAATGGTTAATTTTTTTTTCTTTTTATCTAACTTGTGTCACAGGGAATTTCCTGGGAATTGGGGTGCAATTAAAATGCAGAAAAACTTGTTTAAATGAAACCACTTTAAACTTGGCTGGGGTTTATGTATAGGCAGAAGCACTTATGCATTTTACATGTATAGAAAAAAGCATGGAACAGCTCTATTCCTACATGTGTTGCTTTCAAAGCTGAATAAAAACAAGTATTTTGGAAAGCTATGATCGAAACCAATTAAGTGTATTTGTACTTTGATGTATTAGGTCATCGCCTCTGTTTCCTCGTATTGAGAATTGCACTAGGAAAATAGGTTTTTCCCATTTCCTGAATTCTTCATGGATTTACTGAATGCAAATAAAATAGTGGCATATCACAGCGGTGAACAGCAATGCGATGGCTTTAAAATTCTTTCTATTCCAGTTTAGTAGTGCTTATTATTTAATTGACGTGAGATGAATAAGTGATGATAAGTCCAGGCCTTTAAGTCACTTTGTGAACTGGAGCTGCTTGGACTCCCCTGGCAATACTTTAAGACTGTTTCATGTTCAGTAAAAGTCTTGTGGATTAATCCGTTCTGAAGTTTGCCTTTTTCACTTTTTTATTAACTTTTTTTTTTAAATTTCAAGGGGAATTCACTCATGGGAGCAGCTCAGCCTCCGTTCCCACATACTCCTTCGCACTGGCCAGCCTCATCTCATTCCTCCCTGCTGACGCAGCTTCTCTTGCCGTGTGTTGAGCAGCAGCACTTCAATTACAAACTGATGTTTTATGTTTGATATTTATGCAGCAGCTGAGAAACCTAAATAATTAAATTTCCCTGTGGCCCAAGCAGGCTGGGAGTCGGACGAGCTTCTTCATAGATGTGAGCTGTGCTGGCTTAAAAGATTTGCTGGCGTAATGGTTGCTACCTGTATGCTCGTTCCTTAATAGAAACCGCAGCGCTAATCATTAATAATTCAGCTGTGGCTCAGCAAATCAGATTAACCTTTGGGAACGCACTGAGGTTGCTTTTCTGTGCGGCCTTCGTTTTCAAAGTAGAAAAATGATTCATTCAGAGCAGGGAAGAGACCTGCAACTTGCTTCTGGATGGTTCATTTGGGGGAGACGGCTGTGAGCAAGCATGACTTCAAGTCAGTTGTTGAGCAAGTCTAAGATTTACTCAGGCTATTAAAATATTTGGTTTTAATAACCCATATTTTCCTATTTTGTTTTAATAGTCTGGGTTTTTGTGTGATGCTTTCAGCTGCGCCAGAGCACCTCCGTCTTGAGCTGCCTGGGGATGTCAGGAGGACTTGTAGACGTGCCGCAATTGCGTGATACCTGCTATGGGAGCATACAGGTGTTCAATCTCTGTCCAGCATCTCCTTGCTTACATCTCACCCTGGTCTCTCCAGGGAGGCCTCATCTCTGGGCATCCCTTTCTCCTCTCTTCCCTTACAGCTGGATGCAATGAATTATCCAGAACTTCAAGGTGCTGGATTGGTGAATTCTGTTAAAACCTGATTTGCAGATAATTCCGCTTCCCTAGCTCGTGTGTTTAAGGGTGCTGGACAGTGCTGCCTCACCTCCTCGTGCCACATCTCAGGATGATGACAGACAGATACCCACGGCAGGGAGAAATCGAGGTAAAGCCAGCAGCAATATGTTGGAGGAGACCTGATGATCACAGCGGAGCACCGATTAAAGTAGGAATCAATTATGTGTGGCTATTGCAAAGCAAGCCAATTAAAAATAAATACATAAATAGATAAATATATATATGTGTGTGTATATACATGTAAAAAACGTACTAATTACAGGTGGGGACTTGGCTTGGACCCTTTCTCTGTGAGGTCCTGGTTGTATCTTAGGACAAGTTGAAGAGAAGTCAAAAGATGGAAGTGAGGATAGCTAAAAAGTTTTGATGTGAGGGAAAACATAGGAATTTGGGTTACTTAATGTAGAAAGAGATGATTCAAGGGGAGATGAGTCTGTGTCTGAAGCAGCTGTTATGCTGACCTTGCTGTGGGGCTAGATGGGCTGGGGTGGGAGGAGGGACAAGAAGAATAACTGGAAAGCCCCAGGGGTGGCTTCAACCCTCGGTTTTTGCAGAGCCCAAAACCTTGCAGCGAAGCTGTGGGCCCTTAACAGTGGGTTCAGGTTTACTCTCATGGAGCTTGAGGATGATAAAACATGGGAAGGTGCTACGGAGGGATGATGCACAACCACTGGAGGCTGTTGGCCATGGTCTAGGTTGCACCAAGCCTGGATCAAGACCTTGAAATCATCATCCATCCTCTCAGTCCTGTAATTCCAAAATCTGCCAGTTCAGACCCACTCTTCCTCGAATGGGTTTGTTCCTCCGTTGTAGTGGCAGCAGCTCTCCGGATGTCCTGCCCTTCCCTCTGCAAGATCTCAGGAAAAACTGCAAAGGCAGAAAAAGACCCGTTAACCTTTACCGTCCGTCTCTTCTCTGTGTAATCCAGTTGGTGTTTGTCTTGATGGCGATAATTACTCGGAAGTATGTAATTGTAAGACAAATGTTTAATTAAGAGCAGGTTTATCGCTAGTCTCTTCTCTGCTTCCATCTGGAAAGAGTGTGGTTGTGTCGGTCGTCTTGGCAACCTGGATCGCAGGTCTGATGGCCCAATTCTGCACCCTTGCAAAAAAGTAAGGAAATAAATTAAAATAATGGGACCCTTCGTTCCTTTCTGCTGCCCTGTGAGCTTCTAATTTCTAAATAATACTTTGCCCAAAACCCATATCTTCTGATGACACCTGCTGTGGATAAATCAGGTTTGCCTTCAGATGAGTCTGTAATTTGGAATGGTGTCCTCTGCCTGGTCAGAGCTCCAGGTGCCTTTTAAGGAAAATGGGGGGAAAAAGATGCTCTTCTAGATGATGCCTCCAGATGAGCTTACATCAGAATTACACTTCACATTTTCTAGCTCTTTAGCAATGCCCGGTAACATATTCCTGCAATATCCTAGAAGGCAGAAGGCTTTTAAAACCCCCAAAAACTTACACAGGGTGCAAAGGCTCCTCATTTAAATGTGTCCAAGTAAATAGGCTGTAAATTATCAGCCCATGCAGCCTCCTGGGAAGACTCAACAAAGTAAAGGTGGCCCAATAACTGCATGCGGAATTAGCATTAGAAATATTCCTCCTCATCATGACTCTTGGGTGCGGGTGGGGTCTGGAGCAGAGTCGCCTCCCTGCCTTACCATAACTGCAGCGAGCATCAGCCGCCAAAGTAATTCAAATATGTTTTTCCCTCTGGGAAATCACACTGATCGTAATAGGGTTTTTTAATTAATGTGCTGACTGTTACAAGCTGCAAATATGTTGATTTTTGTGTTTCTTGTTGCAGCAGCGTTTCCTTGTGGTTGTCGCTCAACTGCTTAAGGAGAGAAAGGCTCAGGATTGCTCCCCACCAGGAAATGGCCCCGGCACCCTGCACACAGGCTGCACCCAGAAGGATGCAATATATGGGAATATATATATAAGCAGCTGGGGAAGCGCTGACCCTACAGCTGAGTTGCTGTAGGGTCTTGTCGCAGGGTGCATCCCAAAGCCGGCACTGGGGCTCTCCCAGTGAACCAGCCCCACCGAGCTCCTCGCTTCTCCCCTCCCAGCAACTGGGAAATTTGGAAATTGCTGGAGTTTCAGTGTTGCTTTCCCCTGCTGATAATGAAGTGGGTAATTAGGCAGAACGGCGACAATTTCACTGATTCTTTAAAGCCCCATGAATGTAAAAAACCGGCCTGTTTTTCCCCATGCTGGTGCATCCCAGCTATGAAACCCCTGCTCTCGCTCAGCAGCGCTGACTGTGAATAATCCAGCAGCCAAATGCTGGTGCTTTGGGCCTGGGAGGTGCCATGGCAACATCTCAGCCAGGAGCTGGTTGGGTATAAACGTATATGCATACATCAATTAAAATTTAAACAGTCTCCGATGCGAAGAGCGAGCCGAGCCCGTGTGGTGGGACCCCTGCTTTATTAATAAAGTATAAGAGCAGCAAAGGGACGTCTCTGTGCTGCTGAGTGTCTGGTTCCGGGGGTCCTCCATCCCTACCTGGCCCCACGGCTGCTCGTCCCCTGCTCCTGGAAGGGGTTAGAGGTTTTGAGATACTTTGGCTGCTCCACCACCTGCAGTGACGTGCTCACGGGGCTTCTTCCTGCTTTGGGATGGGCTCAGCTCTCTGTTATTAATATTTTGTGCTGCAACGTGGACCAGGAGGGGTTCTCTTGTGATTATGCCTTAATGTCTGGAGTGGTTCCTAAGCATGGATTAGTATTATTATCCCTACTGTACAAAAGGAAAATGAGTGGCCAGGGCATTAAAGTACTTCCCAAGGCCACACCGCAAGCCGATGGTTAAGATGGCAGTGCAAAGTGCTTCATTCCTGGCCACCACCTCCCCACACTCCCCCAAGCTCTCACCTTGCAAATCCCTTTCCAAGGAGCGATGCTTTTTGCTCATTGACTTGCCAAGCTCCACGTTAAACCCGCTTGGCTTCACCTTTGCGCCTTCAACTTGGGAAGTCCAGATCTTTCCGCCTTATCAGAAAGAAACCTCTCCCAATATCCAGCTTAAATCCAGCCATGGCTGAGAAAAACCTTCTGTCATTGTGCCCAGCCTTGGGAGCTGCTTGGTGCAAGCTCTGGCCTGGTGTTTTGCCCTCTTCTCTAAGCCAGTCCCCCTCTCCTTCCCTGTCCCGGCATCTCCTCAACCGGGGGTGCTTCCGCCAGAACTTGGCAGGAATCTGCCTCCCCCTTTGCTCCACGGGGTTTGGTGACACCATTAGTAGGGCCAAACGTTACAGACTGAACTCATGGTTATGGTCCTTCAGGACATCAGGCTGAAAGTCGTGACTGTTCCACCAGCATCACTCGGTTAGCAATGGTTTGCATCTTTTAATTTGGGTCCTTATCTGAGCACATGGGATGTGCATTTTCTGTGATTCTAGGTTTTTCTCTGTGTTGGGACACTTCTGGTTATGGTTGACTGGGGCTTTGAGGTGTCTGTGCCCAGAAGCAGTGAAGAAATGGGAAACTTTTCCAGTGCATTGTCTCTGTGGCTCCCCGCCTCCCAATCCCACACAGATGATGCTGCCGGAGCCCTTCCTCACGTGAAGCCACGTGCATCCACGTTTTCCCACCTGCACTTCAGATTTTTGTGTGTTTTTTTTCAGATCCGTGACCATATTCTTTATTAACCTTGGAAAGCTCACCTGGAAATGGAGAGCGTAGGAGAGATGCTCTACAAAATAGTGTCAGAAGCATCAGGAAACACAGCAAAACACCCTTTCGTTTAAAGCTGGAAGCACGCTGCGCAGAGGTAGCAGGGAACGCAAAGCTGCTGAGCTTTGCCGAGCCGACTTTCAGAGCAGATCAAGATTAAAACGCAGGTTTTTGAAGGCTTTGCTCAGCTTGCCACTGCTGTGATGGTAGCGCAGCTTTTTTGATGCCAGTTTCAATATTTCCCTTTATGTGCCTTCGGGTGGGATATTTTCATCCAGTCAAAGCTGAGGTCCCAGCTTTTCGGCAGCGCGAGGAGAAGCCGGGTTGCCTTGCATGAAGGATGAGGAGCCCATGCAGGGAGATCTCCCCTTGGCGGCTGGGGAAGATATTTCCTATTTTTTCCAGCTCTACAAAATAGCACTTCAAGGCACAAAGAGCACAGAGGGAGGTGACAGGGGACCAGAAGATGGCTTGTGCAGCACCTCTTGTCCTTTGCTTTCTGCTGGTTTTACCTCCTATCATCTAACTCTGGTGTGGGGTGATACAAAAGCTCTACCAAACTTCCCCTCACCCCAAAATCACCAACGAGGGAACGGGCTGACATGCTGGTTCCTCTCTGCACCCACATCTGGGGGATGACGCCTGGAAGGGGACCTGGGCGGTGGTGGCAGCGCTGGCTGCAGGGGGGGTCTTTTGCAAAGGTGCTTCAGAGATGGTGAATCATAACTCATTCCTATTTTCTGAACTCAGATGCAGGCAAGTGAACCCCCAATGACCAGAAAAAGGGTGCTCAGAAGTCTCCAGCCCAACCATTTCATTTGCTTAACCAGGCTGATGGGATGCGCTGTTGCACCAAACTTCACCCAGGTCCAGCCACTGAAGGGTCTCTCTTGTTCAGTGTGGCCACCAAATCCTCCATGCTCTGACTCAAAAGCATGTCCTGGGCCTCCAGCCCCTCGGCCCCTCTGGTTTTCTGGCTCCGTACACGTGCTCACAGCAGCCATCAGAAATCTGGTCTGTATTTTCAAGAGATTTCTTCATTCTTCTAAAGCCTTGATTATTTTGCTGTGACTCTTCTTGCTGGGCCTTGAATGGCTCACTTATCTGAATTAGCTTGATTAATGACAGAGCCCACACGCAAAGCCTGTTCAAGTCATCTTTTCCATGGGAGCATTTATAGTCTTTTATTCTCTTTTGCTGCAGCCAAGCTTTTGTCTCAGCTGTTAGGTGGGAGCATACAACCCACAAACACATAGACAGTGTACAAATAGGTCATGGAGTTCCTCAGCTGATGAAATAAACAAAATTTCCCTGGCTGCAAACATCAAATTACAGATTAATCTGTTGCGCATATCTTAGAGGTCTCCTCTGAAATCCTGCAGCACCTTCCTCCTCCTCCTTCTCCACACACTTTGTCGTTGACACTGGTGGGCTTTAGCAACAGCGGTGCCAAGGTTTGATGCTTGATGTCTTCTGTGCCTTCTGCAGGTTGTCCTGCCTTTTCAGTTGGGGTTTCCAGCTTCATTTTTCTTTTCCTCTGCTGCAGCATGACCTTCAGCATCACCTTTCCTGTGCTGTCCTGCCTCTCCTCCCCAGCCCGCGTCTGTGCCACAACAGGGCAGGTTTCCAGAAAACATCTTGGCGATGCCAACCGGCTCTTCGGTGGAGGAAAGGAGTTAGGATGAGCTGGCTTGACTCCACATGCTGGTGGTTAATGTCATTCAGATGGAAGTTTTCAGTTGGAATCATGCAAAAAAAAAGGCTGTGCCTTGCTTGGGGGCTGGTGGGGGCTGCGGGAGCAGCAGGTCATGCGCTTGGGTTGAGGTGCACCTCTGGATGTGTGGATGGAGCTGGGGCCACCTCGACCTTCCCGAGATGAGACCTCGAGCAGAGGCTACCAGGTGGACAGGGCAGCTGATCCAGAACTTCCTTGAGTTCGAGTGAAACCTGCTCCTGGCCTCTGAGCTCACACCAGGCATCACAGAAAGGAAGCTGGAGGATTAAAGTCCTCTGGGGGGGTGTGAGGAACAGGGCTGGTCAATGCCAGAGGATGGGCTTCCAGAGCTGCTGTTGGAGCTGGGATGGAGGCTGGGCACGAGCAGCTGCATGCACGCTACCGCACTTCACCCCACGCCTCGGGGAAGAGAAATCACCCTAGAAAATTGTCTCTTTTTTTACGATAAGTAATGCTGTTGTTTTTTCAGCTGGCACTGATAGAGGAGGATGTTGATTTTTCTCCACCCAGCCATCTGTTAGGGAATTATTCTACAAGGGAGCCACACGAATCCTCCTTGGGGCCACCGTGACTCGGCCCAGAGCAGGTTTTGCCTCTGGGCTGGCATTGAGCATCATCTGCTGCCGCTACCCTGCCTGGGCTCCACTTGCCATCAAAGGGCTTGCTTCCGTAAAAGCTGTCTGGAAGCTGGAGTCTTCTCCAGTCTGAAGGCACCGGTTGGCACTGGTGGCCCAGCTGGTAATTCTGGTTTTGTTCTTCAGCTGGAAGTGTCTTCCCCATCTTGCAAGCTTGGGAGGACCAGGGAGGTCAAACCGGCACTGGAAATGCCTCAGGGCTCTACAGGGCCATGTGAGCCAAGGCTGATGCTTCCTTTGACTCACACAAAAGCTGATCCAGACCCCTTCCCACTGATGAACCATTGTGTGCATCACAAAACAGATGTCACAGTGAAATCACATAGACCTTGCCTTTTCTTGGGGGCCACCGAGACGAAAAAGGTGGATGTGGGAGCCACAGGCTGAGGGGTAGAGCCCTAAGCTCTGCCTTCCACCCCGGCACAGTGAAACCTTTGCCTGCGGCTGCCTAAGAAAGGACAGGATGGGAGAGTTGGTCCATGTGTCTCTGCCAGCAACCACCAATGTCCCACGCAGGCAGTGGCATTCCCAGGATGTCCCCCTGGTCAATGAGGACATGCAAGGCTTGCTGGATAATACCAGGCACAAAAGCAGCGTCTGGAGCCCACTGGGAGAAGGCAGCGGGGAGATACATGCAGGGGGAGTGAGCAGTTGCCTCCCCGTCCCTTTCGGACAACAACTCCAGCAAAATCCAACCCGGGGGAACTGGGAGCAAGGGGGTGATGGGGACAGCTGGGGACCCTCAGGTATCATGCACTGCCCCATGCACGATGCCTGGTTTTGGGGCTCAAGCCCTGTCTGCGCACCTCCAGTGATGGCCAGGGCTTGCCAGACTTGTCCAGCACCATATGGCCAGAGGAGACCCGGCTGGCGGGGAAGATCAAGCTCGCAGCTCTGTCATCATTAGCACCTCGTCAGCAGACAAGTTTTCCCACACTGCTGGTGACCTGGAGCCCGCGATGCCGGGTTCCAATGCCGCTGGCTGCCACATGCCAGCAAGCTGCAGCATCGCTTCCTGCATCTCACCCTCTGGCTGCCCGTGGACTGTTGCTGGAGGCACTGGATGCATCACAGCTGGTGTGCAGTAACACGGGTGCTGTCAGAGGGAGAGTTTAAGCAATCTTGGGCTAAATGAGTGTCTTTGAGCTGTTCTTCCCCAAACAGCCATGCTGCCGCCATGAGCACATCAGATGCAGGGTACTTCGCGTCTTCTCAGCTTGGGTTGCAAGAGAGCAGCTTAGCATTGCTGCCAACCTCGCCCGGCTGAACTCCCAGCTAAGACCCTCTAGAAAAGGCACAGCAGTATCAATTAAAAGCTCATTTCCCAAACTACCTTGGGCGTTATCTCAAATGTGCTCCCCATGCGACGTCCCAGCCATGTGTTGGGCCAGGAGACTTTTCTGCGGGGAGGTTGTTGTCAGCGTCTGCTCCATGACCCCTTTGCATTCTCAGCTTTGGATGGTTTTGGTTTGAGTTGTAAATTCGAGCTGATCCCCTATTAAAAGGCTAACTCAGCTAAATACTGCTCGGCTTCAGTATGTCATGGGCTCTGAGAGGGTGCTAAGCATGGACATGGGAATTATGGGTTTCAGCCAGGTCGATGGCTGTTACTGTAGGGACCTGCCTCCAGCGACGGCCAGCATCAGGCCAAGAGCCAGAAACCGTGGTTATGAAGCACGATTTATTCCCTGTCAGTTAGCAGTTCCGCGGGCTGGGAGGTTGGACACTTCCAAAACACCTTTTCAAGCTTAAAAACACTATTTACAATTAGAATGGCAATGCAGGGAAATGGGCAGTCTTGGGGGAAAAAAAATTATCTTGCTGTGCACTTGGCATTGGTTATTTCTCATGTTGAAATATTCCCAAGACGTTTGATCTAAAATACAAAGGGCTGGATGATGCCTCAGCTGGGTTGTTCTCAGAGGAGATAGCATCTCCTGGTGCAGACGGCGCAGCTTTCCCAAACCAGGCTGCTTAAGGTCATTTGAGAACTTCACTTGCACATGTTCAAACAGCTCCTTCATTATCCTCCATCAATCCCTCCATCCTCGCCCAGTCCCTTGGATACCCACTGCGGCTGGTGCAAAGCCATCCCACTTAAGTGGGACCTCAGGGAAGCTGTTCCCATTCTGAAGCCTGCTCTGCTTTAATTAATGGATAAAATAATCTATGAATAGGAACACCTTGACTAACTCCCATTTTTTATTTCCCCTCTGCTTCCTGTGCTTCTCCCAGGTAATTTGGAGCAATGCTTTGCAAAGGTCCATGCAAAAGATAACCTAGCTGCTTGTTTTCTGCAGGCTCAGTCCTGCAAACGAGCAGGAATGCAAATGCTGGGAGCTGGTAAAACACTTAAATACCCACGTGAGCAGGTGAGTTGTTCCTGGGGTAGCTCCTTTGCTTAAAGCCAAGCCTAGATCCAACTGCTGCAAAGGGATTTGCCCCGAAGGGTGGGGAAACGGCAGTTTTGAGGTGCTGCTGTTTAATCTGAGCATTGTCTGGATTTGGCGTGCTGGGGACAGCCATGGCAAAAGAAAGGCATCTGCTTTTAGAACGAAAAACACAAGTTTCAAAATAATTCTGTGGGTTTTCTTTCTTGTGGCTGGATTTCTGCTATGGGTGCAAAATGCTTAGAGCAATCAGGAATGCAGCTGATCTGGGTACCAGTCTCCAAAATTACCTTGCAGTGCCGTAGACCCTGTGTGGTCCCTTCCTGCTGTGCCTGGGCTCCCCTCGTCTGTCGTGGCTTCAGTAGCCACAGCTAAACCAGCGACATCAGGGGTTATGGGCAGGCAGAGACTATGCTTTTAATTAGCATCTTTATTAATGAGTGAGATGCCAGGATAAATGGCTTGTGTGGGAAGCAGGTAAGCCGGGAAAGACACTGGGCAGGAAAAGGGAGGCAATGCTGAGACATGCGGGAGCTCCTTCTGCCCAGGCGTGCTGGTGCCAGCGCTAATTGCTCACGACAAACTGACTCTGGGGAGGGACAGAAACTGGGAAGCACCATGGCAAAATTTGGGCTCTCCGAGGCCATCCCAGGAGCACCCCCAGCACACACAGCTGGGAGTCGTGTCATCTCCTCAGGGTCTCCTCCTGCCATCGGTCCGGCAGGTGCTTCCGCTCCCGGGTGTGACGTTCACGGTCTGTAAAGGCTGGTTATAGCGTACGTGAAAAATAATAGCAGGAGGTGGAAAATGTGGGTGTGCAGAGAATGATGGCTTTAACGGCATCCCCCTGTACCAGGGAGTTGTGACAAGCTCATCCCTAAGGATTTACAAAGGTGGCTGCCTACGACATGAGAGAGACTTCATCTTTTTTCTTTGCTTTGGCAGTTTTAGGTCAGTTTAATATGACAGAAGAAAAAAGGAAACCTTCAAGGAAGTTAATGCCAAATTGGTGACAGTTTGGGAAAGCAAAAGCTTTGCTCTCGACTAGTTTTGTTGCCAGTGAGACGGAAGGAGCAGGCTGGGATCCCTCGCAGCTGGCGAGTGGCAGCGGTCGCTGCTCTCGCCCCAGTTTGGTGGGTGGGTGCTCTGACACCAGCATTAAATCAAACGTGATGTGGGAAGATGGAGGAAGAAGTGAATAAACAGTGTTATTTCAGGATGCAAGGAGGGTGCTGAGGCCTGGGTCCAGCTGTGGTGGGGTAGGGACAAGGGAGGGGAGCGGCAGGGACAGTATCTGTGGGCACAAGGCAGCAAACAAGCATCGGCCTCTTCATTTGCAATAAATAGAAAGTAAAGGGGTTGTGCTGCTGACGCCACTTTCATTACACGGACTCATCCCCAGGAGCTCGATGTCTGGGTGCCACATCTGCTCAGTCGCTCAATTATTTTTCAAACTGGCCGCACTGTGCTGTCGTCCACCACGTTATCCAGCCCTGGATTCAGTGTGGCTCCAAAATATCTCAGACACTTCCTCCCCCATTTAATTCTCTGTTCCTCGCAGAGCACCGGAGGAGCTGGCAGGGGCTGGGGGTAATACTTCACTTGTGCCTGATAGATTTGGCACTCTGACATTTCCTCCCGTGAAGCACTCCCCTTTTGAAGAGGCAGACTCTGTTACGAGCTGTTTCCTTAGCAGACAACTCACCAAGGCATCTCGGCTGATGTTCAGGCTTCCAGCAACGGTCTGTGCCCAAAGCCAGGGTCTCGCTGCTGCTGTGGGCAGGGCAAGGTGGGCAAAACAAGCCACTCCGTGCACAGCCAGCTTTGCTACGTGAGAATAAAGCTGAGCCAGGGCTGCTGCAGTGGCTCTTTCCTTCTAAGAGATATAAACTCAAACCCTTAACCTGTCTTTGGTGTTTTAAAGGTAGGGAAAAAAGAGGAAGGTGTGGTGCCTGTGCCAAAGAGCTTTTGCTCATGTTTTTGATGTCCTCAGTCGTAGTGGAAAGGGGAAGGGCACTGTGCACCGACGGCAGTGTTGGAGCATCACAACGTGATGGGGACAGGCAGCCGCTGCAGGATGAGCTGGCTTCACTCCGCTGTGTCCCCACCAGCCAGGACTCACCTGCTCGGCTGCTTTGTAGACACCGACATTTAAGTATCCCCTTGATTTATGACACTTTGGGGAGAAATCAAAGCATGCACGGAGGAGTGAACGGTGCACGTGGTGACTTAGCGTGGTTTAATTTCCCCAGCTTGACACTCGCAGCACTTTCCTGTCCTGCTGTTTTTAATTTCCACTTTATTTTTGTACATTAATACTACTCCGGGGCAACTGATCACACATTACTGTCACACACACCCCTGGGGAATTCATCTGTTCCTGATGGCACCAGTGCAGATGCAGAGTAATTTCAGTGGAGTCAGTGGAGCTGCCAGGGCTCGTGCGGCCAGACGGCGCTTGAGCCGTGCCTTACACCGGTGTTTGTACCAGCACCAAAGCTGTGCCGGAGCTCTGCTAAGCAGTGCACTTCTTAGTAGCAGGAGGGAAAAAATCCCATGCATTATTAGATGGCTTTTTTTTGCCTGCCCCCAGCCCAACTAGTGTGTGCTGCACTGAATCTAGAAGTACAAATTGACCTTTACAAAGGCAAACTTAGCTTGGATAGGAAACATGGACACGTGAGAACAGCTCTGGCCCAGCCATTAATCAGCCTCTCTTTTTTTGGTATTTTTGTATTTCTGCACGAAAGGTTAGGAAGTCAAGGAGATTTTAAAATATTTTGTATTGTCCTTTTCTTTTTTCGGCTTCTGTTTAGAGAGCTATTCACTTAGTATGGTTTTGGGTTTGGGTGGTGGCTAAGGTAAGTGCCATACCCGACTCTCTGGGTAGTTCTGCGTGGCTACTCAGCTGGGCTGAAACCCCCAGGGGTTTGGGTTCACCTGCCCTGGCTGAACAGACCAAGTGGCATCTTGGGTGAGAAGCAGGAAGGAGACAGTCTCGCAGGTGTGTTTGCTACCCCAGGATCCATACAGAGCCTGTCTGGATGAGTGCTCCACTAATTATCGCCATCTACTGACAAGGGGGTTCAGCCTGGATGAGGTCATTCTCCCACCCATGGGTTCCTGGCTGTCCCGGCCCCGTAGCACCTGCAGCTTCCCTTGCTCTGCTGCGCCAGTTGCGTGCTTCTCCTGGAAAGCTGGGATTTGTTTACTATGCACCCAATGATTTTATTTTCAGTTTAAAATACAAAAAGTACGTGGGTTATAGCAACATAATTTGCAGCCTGCTGATTAATAATACAGCTGATGGAACGAAATTGGGCTGCAACCTCAAAGTGCTGAGGAAAGCTGAAATTTGGTGAGCAGCATGTACGTCTGGGATAGGCAGCCTGCAGCCTGGAGAGAAGAGGACGCTGCGAGGCAAGAAACACTGTTTTCTTTTTTGCTGCCTCACACATGAAACCTGATTCTGTTAAATCACCTTCGCCACACCCCGCCGTACAACCTTCCATCCTTGGAGACCGTCAAGACTCAACTGGAAAACTCTGCGAGGAACCTGATCCGAGGAGACGTGCTGCAAAGCGGCGGGGGGCTGGACCAGGTGACTCCGGAGGTCCCTTCCCACATAAATTATCCTGTGGTTCCCCACAAGCACATGAAAGCAATGGTAAGGTGGGAAGTTCTTATAGCACAGAGCAATTCCTAACAGTATTCCCCGTTTATGTAGAGAGAAGGCAACCTACAAAGTGTTGATGAATAAATTCATGATTTTTTTTTCATGGGTCCTGAGATGCCCCCAAAGGTCAGCAGCCAGGCTTAGCACCTCTGGAAATGTGGCCGCTTTTACACCGGTGCTTCATTTTATGGAAGTTGGTACCAAAAAAAGAGTCTTTATGCTCTGCCTGTTGTCTATGGACCTGTGAAAGCATTAACAGTTCATCCCAGGGTGTGCTACTGCAGGTCACTCATAGACAGGGCAACTACCGACGTTTTGTGTCTTGTTCCAAGGGCTGATAAAACATCGGGGATGTGTCTGGAAAAGGCGGCGTTGCATGTGTCAAAAAGGATGTGCTCAATGTACTGTATCCAGTGGGAAATGACGGCGCCGGGCTGACTTGCATCACTTCACTGACGTCGCTGAGTTCAGATCTGGCAGGGGATTTCTGGAACTCAGTCATGCTGTAGACAGTCAGGTCACAATTATTTTGACGGCTAACGATTTAACTTCCTAAATATGTTGGATAAGTCCTGTAACGGGAGACAGAATAATATTATGCAAGACAAACATTTTGCAGTGGGTGTAACGGCATCATTATGCAACTGGGGTGAAATCTACACCTGGACAGGGTATAAGCCTCCCAGTACAGTCTGAACATCACCCCTGGGGGTTTCAGCTTCTTTGTCTGGGGAAGGGGTGAATTTCAGCCTCTGAATAAAATGCTGCACATGCTGTGATTAGACAATAAAAATGTCCCGTCTCTCAATGAAAATAAAAAGTGTTGGAAAAGGAGACAGCAGAGAAAAGCACCCTCTTCCTGAAGGCATCCGATAGTCCAAGCCTGCAGCGGGAAGGCTGAATTGCTGGGTTTCAGGCAGGACTGATGCCATGCCTTTCTGCATTTGCCTTACCTGTGCTTTCGGCTGTCTCACACAGGGAAGGGAGAGAGCCTGGATTAAAAACCACATGTCTGGCAGGGTGAAAAAAAGATTCTTACAGCTCCCGTTATTGGCACATGCTTCAGGCAACAGCGCTGCCTGCTTTGATCAAGTGCACCGGGTCCCTCCTCACCAATCACCAGGAAATTGATGTAAACACTCAGGCAGGTTTTTGAGAGCTTTGCTTCTCCCCGCTTAAAAAGAGACACAGTTCCTCGGGTGTGAAGATGCAGCACAGGCCCATGATTATCTATTCAGGCTCCATAGTGTTTAATTAAGTCACTTATCATGTTATCATCCCGTCTCTCTTCATCCTGCTTGGAAACGCGCACCCTTGCACCCACCTCACGCCAGAAAGCAGCAGCTCCTCTGTGTGTGTGTGTGTGTGTGTGTAACGGCACCATTACACACCCACAGGTGCCAAAACCTGCAATTTATGGTGTACAGTTCAAATGGCACCAACACTGCATACCGTAAATATGGTATTTCCATTCATTACGCTTGGCAGCTTCATGATGACGACGAACTAACTACAGCTGCCTGGAGTTACTGCGGTTTAATCGCCCCGTTTGAACGGAGGCCCCTTTATCTCGTTAGCGTTCGGGACCCATCCTGCCAAGCTGCGGCGCTTGTTGCTAGGGTGGTGTGAGAGCTGCTCCGCGACGCCATTCACAGCACTGCCAGAGTTTGTTGTTCATGCGACGCCCCTCCAGGGATGACCGCCAAGGTCCTGCGAGACGCTGAGCGCTGCCCTGGTTTTCTGAAGCACCAGTAATATTCAGCCTCTTCACCAAAACCAAACCCATATCAGCCAAACCAGTGTCTACTCTTTAAAAGAAAATATCAACGTGTATGTGCGTGGGCATACGCTTATTGCTTAATTCCAAAGGGAGATCGCTGGCCTACTTGTTAAAACAAAACGGCTCAGTGTACGGCAGTGCCACAAACCAAAGGGTTCAAGCTGCAGAAGAAAAGTCCTCAAATCCCCGGATCACTCCCAGACAGCGCGGATGCAGAGCATGCTCCCACAGCACAGGGTTTGTGTGCTTCAGCCTCACCCCACAGCCGGGATGGTAATTTATTTTCCATTCCCATACGGCACTTGGCACTCGAGCTGAGCAGAGCTGACAGCCACGCTGGTGGTGGAATCCTCTCTGCTGAACACTGGGCCAGGACTATCGAGTCAGGGCTGGGGGCACCACTGCACGGTTCGCTGTCATAAAACCTTGAAGCAAGATGCCAGACAATAGTCATGTTTGAGAACATCTTTGCCCAAACACCCCCATTTTCCCCCATCGAGCTCTTCCCTGGAGGGCCCCGGGATGCCCTTCGTTCTCCCTGGCTGTGCGTTTTTCACCTGTGTCAACCAGGGGAATAACCTCCACGCTTGGCTTTGAACGGCACTGGGAAGCGTCAGCTAAGCTCACAGTGATGCGGGGCACACAAAATCAAAATCAGTTTCCCTGGGAGGTTTTAACAATAACTGTTAATGGTCCTTTTCCTCTTTCTTCTGATTTTTTCCCCTCGCATTCACAGGCACAAGCACCAATTCAAGGCCTTCCTGCTCACGGGGTAACCGGATGGGAACGTTCATTTTAGTCTTAGACAGTGAAACAGTGGAGTGGTCTTGTTACAGATTACGATACCACCAGAAATGGTTTATACACCTTCATTTCCTCCTGTGTAATCCCCTGGGAGTTTAATTTACCAGACCATTTTCTCTTTTATTTTTTCTCACCGTTTCCCCTGCAGAAGATGAGGGAGGCTCAGTTCCTCCGGCTCTATCAAAGCAGCACTCTTGTCTGGAGGGGATCAATAACTATCGAACTATCGTGCTTCCTCCACTTAGGCTGTTGAAGCAGCTTCCTTTAATTGTTCTTTCACGCTGTAAATACAGCGTACAGTGAATTTTTTTCCATTAAGGCTGCTCAGCGGGTCATGCCACTCGGGGGTGGAAAGACCTCAGCCACCTCACCTTGCAGTAGCCCTCAGCCCCTTGGGGCACTACCCAAAATCCGTTACACACTTCCCCTCGGGAAAGACCCCGCTTCGTTGAGGACAGACCTCAGGAGTGGACAGACACACGGACACTGCTGTGCTCCAGGGCTCCCTGGGGCCAAAGCAGGCCCCCAGTGTGGTCTCACAGGCTGCCGGACGCTGGCTTGGTGCAGACTTGGAAACCCACACGTTAATACCGATAAGCAAATACATGTTGGCTACAGGGAGGTGGGGGGGGGAAGGGCGTATAGCCCAGCCAGGATTGTCTTAGTGTTCAGAGTGAGGGGGTTCACCTCAGGTGTGTGTCCCCCCCACGCTGTGAGGGATGCCTTGAGGTGGGGGGCCAGGGGGG
>WAAD01033560.1:61819-122617 GCA_013389945.1 Fregata magnificens | reverse complement strand
TGTCGCCTCGCCCTTCCCCGGGGCTCAGCCCCGTCCGGCACGGCCCCGCTGCCACCGCCGGGCCTGCCGGAGACCCCCTCCGTGGAACGGTGGGCTTAAAATCCCTGAGACGCCTGAGGACAAGCGAATACATGTGCATTTGCTTCTCTCCGGTTTTATAAGTGCTTGATGTGTATATACGTGCTTTATGTCTACATAGGTCCTTTATGTGTATATACGTGCTTGATGTGTATATACATCCAGACTCGGGGGCTTGCACAGCTACATCTGCGCACCGCCGAACCGGTGTCGGCGTGCCCAGCAGGTCCCTAGCGCCCTTACCCGTATCCAGAGAGGAAAACCTGCTTCTCTGCCTCTTCCCCGCTCCAAGGCAGGCTGTGTTTGCTCTCTGTCTTATTTATTTACTCCTCGCTTGATCTAAACCCCTCGGGTCTGAGAGCGTGCGCTGGAGATGGCAGGTGGCGATGGTCCAGGCTTCAACGGCATCAAATGTGCTCAATGTGCGCTGAACGCGTGTTTGGCTGCCGCACCAGGAGGTACGGCACTTCGGGAATATTCATCCTGGGCTGGTGTAGCGTGACTAACCAGAAACGGGGAAAACCTGACCCTGATGTCCCAGCAGCTCTGACCGGCCGTCCCTGCACAGCGCTTTGCTCAGCCTCATCCTCCAGCCCCGAGGCGTGGGGTGGGTTAGGGGAGAGGGGTCCCCCGGGGTCCGGTGTGCATCCAGAGCTCAGCTTTTTCTGGGTGTTGGAGGTGTTTGGGTACTTCTGCCACCTGTCCCTCAAGTCTGTCTTGTGTCTGCGTGCTTGGGGGATGCCGTGGCTGGTAGAAGGCGATGTGGAGTATCAAGGGTTTCTCTTGACGAAGCAGCTGGCTTGGTTTTGGAGACACAGTGCTTGGATACTGCTGGAAGGCGTTTTGGTCCCTGCGTTCAGCTCTGTGTTGCTTGCTCCTCGCTGTTAATTAGGCACATCGAATCCTACCTGGCACTGGGAACTTCCCAGGAAACGCAGAGTGCTTTTCCCTCTCCTGGTCTGCAGCAGGAGTACAGCCTCCTGCAGGACGAGGCCTGGGGACAGTGACAGCTTTTTTCACCACCTTGAACATGACTCAGATTTGCGGTGCACTTTCCTCCTTTTGGATGGACAGACATCCATCAGGTTGAAGGTGACAAGGAAGCCCCGTGGAGGTGTGTGTGCGAAGGATTGCAGGGAAAGGAAGGCCAGGACCGTAGCGAGGATATCGCAGGAGCCAGGGCTGGAGTTGCACGTAGTATTTTGAGCATAAATCTCACACCCAGCAGGTGAGCATCAGCATTCCCCCTCTCTGCAAAAGAGGAGAGGGTAAAGGGACGTGATAACCCACATACCATCGATTCCCCTGTGCTTGGGAGAACCACCACTGTGGGCCTCTGCCTGGCCTTGGAGCCAAAGCAGAGAAAAGTCAGGCTCACCGCAGTCCTTTCCCTCCTCAAGCTGAGCCCAGCCTGTTAGTGAGGACCGATAAGGTCTGAAATCCCGGTCAAATAACCCGTGTTCAGAAAGAAGGTTGCTGAACTGCGAGCATCTCAGCAAACCTCAGGCTCTCCAGGTTGAGTGCTTTATGCCGATGGTCTCTGTTTATCTCTTCTTTATACCTAGAAGAGAGACATGAAGACCTGCCTCCAGGTGCTGGAGTAGCTTCTCATCCTGCTTCTGCCTCCTGGATGCCGGGCAACTCAGCAAGGCAAAATCGCCAGAATTTGCATTACAAGCTGAAACTACCTCTCGATTTTCCAGGCGGCGTGAGGCAGCTCACTTGCAGTTGAAGCTGTTTTGGTGGATGCGATTCGTTTGCCCTCACTTGGGCATCTGAAAGGGTCTGGTCTGAGCTGCCCCCCACCAAATGGAGGGGACAGGCACTTCCCAAACGGGATTCGTTTTGTCCTGCGGTAAACCTCAGATGCAGGGCAGGCAAATGCCTTTCAGGGTGCTGGTTCCGACTTGGATATCTGAGTTTGAGAGGACTAAATTTAAGTGAGATGAATCTCACCCAATGCTTGCAAACCTTGGGTTTTAGTCCTTTTGCCTTGATCTTTCCTTTTTTTAGCATGATCCTGCTGTTCTCCTACCACTCAGGCCTTTTTTGAGGCATAAATAATGCTTCTGAAACTTTCCACATCCCCAGGTGGGAGGTGTTGCAGAAATGCAACTGCAGGGAAGCGTTTGCAGCTCATCCTGCTGCAGACACAGAAGGCTGGGTTAAAAACCAGCATGTTAATTTTGTTTTAATAGCTCTAAGCGACGGTGAGCCCCCCCCTCCCAACCTTCCTTCCATACCTTGTGCCAACATTTAATTGCTCTCACTCTGGGGAGATGCTATCTCATTTCAAGGTCGAACTTATCTAGCTTTGACTTGCAGAGGGGGGATGTTGTTGTGCCCTTGTCACAAAGGTGACTCGTCGCTCCCAGCTCCTTGTCTGCAGTGGTCAGGTCACCTCTTCACCCGCTCTCAGGAGGCTGAACTAATTGAGGTGCTACAACCTCACGCTGAAAGGCTTCTGCTCCATCACGTATGGTTTTTGTGGCCACCCTTGGGACTTTGCTGATGTGACCGCATCGTCCAGGTGCCCGTCTGGATGTAGCAATGACCTTGGCAGTGCCGCGTGTTGGTGTGAGCTTGCCTTCCAACTTCTAATGGACATATTTCCCATTGTACCTTCAAGGACCACCTCCTTTTGCTGTGGGTTTGCTCTGAGAGCGTATGCAGAAGAGACACCCCACACTCATCCCAAATCCTGTTCTGGCTCGGGCAGAGATCCCTTTTGTGGCCTCATGTATTACTTCGCCACATGAAAACATGCTCTGTTGGACTATGACCTCCACCGAGGTGATTTGGGTCTCCATGCAACTGTGTCATCAACCAACCATCCATTAGTTACTGCTTTTTTTTTTTTTTTTTTTTGTTACAGGTTTGTATTTAATATAATCCCCCAGAAGGAATCACAGATGAGATTGAGCAGTGATGAGAATCCCTGAGGACTGTGCTTGGGTGCTGGCTTCCTTCCCTGGTCGCACCTCGTCAACAGCTACGCTTGGGGCTGTGCTGGCACACACCTAATGTGTGTGGGGTTTCTTTCACCTGGTGCGAGACTTATCCTCAAAATATTATGTGCTTTAGAGAAATTTGGGCAAACGCGGTGTTGAGGCAGTTGCCTGCATCATGCAGCCCTGTTGGCTGTCAAAGAAAAAATAAGTCTTTAAAATAGACCTAATTCCAGGAAACTTAGCTGGCTGATTGGAATTGTATTTTTAATCTCCAGTTCGTGTATTTACCTGAAATTTCTGTCCCGCTGTTCTAGCCGGAGCTGACCTCAGGTTGCCTGCTGCTCCTGCCTTTCACCTTCCGTCTTTTCTTAAAATGCTGCAACTATACAAAGTTTCCCTGTGTTTCACCGGTTGATTTTAAAGCACTTTATTTTAGCAGATGTTTGGCAATACTGAAATCTCTGTCATTAAGGGGTTTTAAGGCAGGTTATACAGGAGGTTGTTGGGAAAGACCCTGCTTTTGCACAATGGGCTGCACATGGTTAACCTGTAGACCGAGTTTCTCTCATCCTCTTTGGTAACTGTTTTATCCCATCGGCAGCACAGTACTCACTTCCAACTTTACTGGTGGTACCTAATAGTGAATCTAGCAGCTATCTAATTCTCTGTTCCTAGCATGCTTAAAAAGTGCCTTACTTTACAATTAATTTGGTTGGCTGTTCAGATTTAATGGATTCCTTCAGAGATCGTCATCAGTCACCAACCCTGGACATTTCTTTTTCAGTGCCATTTCTTTTTCCCCTTCCTTTTCTGTGCCTTTTAGAAAGACCACGCTTCCAGGCATTTTCCACATCTCATTTTTGCCAGAATGGTTTTTGCCTGATTTAACTCTTGCTGCTTTTCTGGATTTGTAACTTTTGGGGTCTTTGGTATGGTAGATGCTTTAAACGAGTTCCATACTCTCAGCGATGCTAACGATTGCTTTCAGCTTTGTAAAATTTGCCCTTTTAAATTTAGACACTGCTGCCATTGTTTTGGGCTCATAGTTTCTGTGACTAGCACAGAAACAGAAAGAAGCTATAATGGAAGAGGACTTGCATTAGACATGGCCGTTCATTTTGGCTTCATCCTTGTCTCGTAGCTCTGCTGCTGCTCTGTGGGCAATTAACTCTGAAACATGAGCTACTCCACGTGCCACCAGCGGCTTTTCATCCAAAAGACTTATTGGTGTGTTCCTTGGGTTTGGTATTGATTATTCATTAGTTGTTTGCATTGTGGTATTTTTATTTGCCTCTCTGGGTGTATGTATGTGATGAATACTGGCAAGATGATGTCCTCCTTGTACCGGTGCAACTGAATGCATAGAAGAGAGTGAAATTCAGTACTTACGGCCTGTGAACACCTGGCAAATGGTCTTTGAGTGTCTTTGACACCACTGTGGAAGAAAATCACATACTTCATACTGTTTGAATTATTTTTGCGCGTTGAAGCACCGAATCTCCTCTTTTGTGCCCCAACGTCTTCATACTCCTCTCCTAAATGACGGCTGCACCTTTGAAACCTCACCAGCTGCGCTTCCCAGGCAGGCGCGATGCCGACCGGTGCAGCCCAAACTTGGCACTGGGAAGCCACTGTGTGTTTCCCATGATCCGTGCTACAGCGAGGTTTAACAGTGATCTGCTTCGAGGGCTTTCCAGGCAGAATTGCATGCAAGGATTTACAGGAGCCTATTTCAGCCCTGCTGAAAGGTGCCAGGGTGACCTTGCAGGTGCTCCCTGCCCGTGGGGCTGGGTCAGGAGCAGGACAAGCTCCCAAATCTCCCTACTGACAATGTCCCCTGGCTTGGAGGCTGCAGGGGGGATTAGCGCTGCTTGTTCCTGCAGCACTTTGCATCCAAGCTAAGCTTGTCTTTAAAAAGCAGCCGGCGTGGTTGTGCTTGGAACAAGCAGCTCAGTTTCTATATTATACACAACAGTCATCTCTGTAGGAAGCTGGCCAGCCCACGCCACTGCAGCAGCCCAGTGCTACATGGCTCTCAGCGTGCTTATCCTCGGGGCGTTCCTGGGAGGAAGGGAAGGAGCAGGAAACTCGAGGAAAAAGCTTTCCAGCGTGCTGATGTGAGCATTCCCCAGTGGCATGAGAAGCAGTGCCCAGGTATGTGCGTGTCCGTCAGGTTACTGGCAGGGATGCTCATGCATCCTTCTGGCTGCACAGCCGCTCTGCAGTGGGGACAGCAGTCCCCTCCTGGGATCCAGTGTGGATCTGCCGCGTGCAGGTGGGAAACCTACATTCTGCTCTTGTGCCTTTAGTCTTGCATCTGCTCTTACACCCTTAGTGCCTTCCTCACCGGCCGTGACCTGCCATGGATGAAAAGTTGCTGCCTGAGCTGTTGTGTTACTCCCAGGCTGAGTGATGGGAGACTTTCTGAGTCTGTACGATTTCCCAGGGAAGCGGCTCAGCTGTGTCTCGGCTTCATGTTAGGATCCCTGCAGATTCAGGGAAGAGCAAACAAGCCCCTGGGCCAATACTCATCAGTGTCCATCTGTCCCAGCTGCTCGGATTGTTTGTACAAGTCAGTTCTTGGCTACACCTGATTTTACAACAGTATTAATTATGTGGTAACTGGTACACCTGCAACAATTAGCTATGTAAACTAAGATAAAAAGCCTAATCAAATTTCATGTTTCAGAGTACAGACTGCTTCCCTCTGGAGGCTTCCTAAGCCCTCCTCCTGAAATCCCTTCCTAAAGGAAACTTGGCAGATAGTCTCTGGATCCTGAGAGGGGCTTGTTCCTACATGTAAGTGAAGCGGGGCAGGGGGAACGCAGCCTATCAGCTACAGAGGCATGAGCCTTTCTGGAAGGAGTTGTTCCCCCTTTCCCATCTCTCACTTTTGTGGCTGTGATGCTGCTGGTCCCTCTGGAAGGAGCTGGGGGTATCCCCAGCCCCAAGTGCGTGCTCCTGGTCTGGGGCTTTATCGGGGAGAGGAGGCGGAAGAAAGTGCAGGCCGGATCACGTTTGCGAACCAGGTGGAATATCATCCCGCTGCTGCAAAGTAAACTGCTGATGTGGGGAGGAATTGTCTGGTTTGACCTGCTCAGTGCTGCTCCAGGACGAGCACACGGATGAGCGGACAGGCCGGTCTGCTGGAGTCAAGGAACTAGTGGCTGCGTGTGCCTCCAAGCCGGTCCCAGTGTCACTTCCAGCGATTAGTCTCCGCTTCGGGAGGTTTTCCAGTGTGCTTGATGCAAAACACAAGCCAGGGTGCAGCCTGTATTGTGGTCAACTGCAGGGTGTAGAGGTGACTCGTTCCTTTTTTATTCCCAGGGGACCCAAACGTGCCTCTGTCCCACAGCCTGCTCCGCACGCCGGGCGTGCTGCTGCTCCGTGCCTGCATCCTGGGGACCTGGCATTAAATCCTCCCAGGCTGTTCCCGAAGGACCTGGGGGAATGTCCTGTCCTCGGCACCCCAGCAAACCAGGCCGGCAGTGCCACGTCTGCTGTCAGCACCGGTTGTACCCGGCCCCTTGCTGTGGCTGTGTGCTCCATTAACTCCCCCTGCCCCGTCCTGTGAAATATGGAAAGTTTTGAACTATTAGAAAGTGCCTTTGGGGAAAGGTAAATTAAACCATGGCCTGCTGGGAGGAGGCAGGGCTGGAAACGTGAATGTGGAAATAGGTCCTGGCTTAAAATGACTTCAAGGACAGAGGGTAGATGCTGGGCTTCTCAGGATCTGATTCAGCTGGGACCAGTTCCAATTAAAATGAGATCAAGGAGAATGGGAAGAGGAAAAAAAAAAAAAGTTGTTTCCTTGTATTTCTGTCAATATTGCTGCTTGAAACATTGGGACTGGTTTGCATCTCTTCTACAAGCAATGAATCTGACCCAAAGAGTATTTCAGATAATTTCTTTTAAGAATTACAATACTTTTGCTCTCTGGGAATTCTGCTTTCTCCCCGTTTTTTTTAAGTCGAGGTTGTATCAGCCTCAGACCCTGAAATGAGCAGGCCAGCCTTAGTTTCCTTCCGCATATCTCCCAGGCTGAATGTGGTCAGAAATGCCATAAATTAGAAATAATTATGTGCTTTTCGTAAGGCAGTAAGCACGGAGCAGACTGCTGCTGTTTCTGTGAAGGTAGGCAAGGCTTGTCACCTTGCTAAGGAAAGCTGGGAGCAGGAAATGGGTGGCCAGGGAGCTGGCGGGGAAGCGGGTTTATGGTTGAGCCAAAAAGAGAAGCCTCATGAAGCAGAAAAAAATGCTTGCAGGGTGGAAGGGGACGGTTCTCGTTGCTCCCGGAGATGCTGCTAGGTTGAAGGGGATGCTGCAGGACTGGGGCCAGATGTGCATGCAGCTGTGCCAGCAACGGCAGTTGGCACACGTTCCTTGCTCCTGCACGCCCTTGCCACCATTTGCTAAACTTCGGTGAGATAAGCTTTAATGCAAAGGTGAAATGTCATATGCATGTTTCTTTTTCTTTTTTTTTTTTCCGGTGTTTGCTTTACACCTGAGGTCAGTTTTGGGTTCTTTGGTGACAGAGGCAAACAAGGAAATTTGACAAGACACTTCTAGAAAAACAAAGCTTGAGTCATAACCGGTGGCTGCGAAGGGATCCTGATGCACATGCTGTCGTCACTGAGTCATCTCCTCTCTTGCTTGAATAAGGAGCAGGGAAATCTCAGATGGCATCTTGATGGGCTTTATGTTTGCCAAACAATATTAATGGTTGATATTACTGACTTTTCAACTTGCCTCACACTCCAGCTTCACCTGAGTCCTATCTGCTCTTGTTCCTAGATGGAGGCTCATTCTGCTTATTTAAAAAGAAAACAAAAATTCTGAGAGTAACAAGGTGGCCACAACCGCTCCCAAAATACCTGCTTGATGCTTGATTTTAGGCACGACAGACGTCCGTGCCATCTGCGTGCCTCTTCAGCGCTGGGTTTTGACCGGGGTTAGCGACTGCATCACTGCATCCCCCGATGTTAAGGCAGGTGAGCAAGCAGAACAGCTCAGCACAAGCGACCTCAGATTTCTGGTAAATACCAACTGATTAACAAAGTGTAAATGCTGCAGAGAGCACTTTGCTGAACGGGGTGAGGGTGGAGGAAAGACAAGCAAGATTGTTAGCGGCGCTAATCGGGCTGCTAGAAAGGAGTTTGATCGTGGCACGTGAAGGGCCTCATTATCTTGTGTGTTTGGAGAGTGCAGAGGCAATTCTGCATTCGGGAAAGGCTTTTACAGTCTTTGTCTCCTTAAGTCATTAGAAATGCCACAATCTCATCTGTTAGAAAGATGGGTCTAAGGATGAAAAAAAAAAAAAAATCTCTCTCTCTCTCTCTCTGAGCTGGAAAGCTAATTGCTCTCTGCTCTTCAAACGCAGCAAAATGGGCAGAGTGCGTTTTGGAAAAAGGGAAGAAGTTTGAAGGAAATGCTGATCATAATACTTGCAACATCTTTTCAGTACATGAAAATGTTGTGTGTTTCAGCAGATTCCAGGAGCAGACGCAGGATTAATGCAGTAGGTGAACAGCTAGGGAAAGACTGTGACAGCAAAGTTTAGAAAACGTCTCCTTTTTGCCTATGGAGGAGCGTGGGTTAGTACTTGCGCTCATCTCACCCGTTTCATTTCACCAGTGCCATGAGACTGAGGAGGGCAGACAGTCCTGCAGACCCTGGGAAGGGTATGGGGATGCTGCTTTTAATGCAGGACATCCCTCACTGGGGATGCGGGATGCAGCGTTCCCGTGGAGTCTCCAAATCTCCCCACGATTGAGGTTTACATCCTGAAATATAAGCTCATCTCCTACGCTGGCCTCTTTTATCTGAATAAATCTCATGTGCCTGCTATTACTCAGACAGAAAAAATAATCTTTATTGCTGTAATATGTTTGTTAGCTTTCCTTTATCCCAGCAAAGTACTGTAAGATCTGCAACATGCTTTAGAAACATAAGCATTTTTTGAACAATAGATACTGAAATGAGGAAAAAAGTCTCTGAGACTTGAGTCTTGCAAGCCAAACCGCTCAGCCAGGTTTTCTTGGCATCATTCCTTTTGCAAAATGGGTATCTTACCACCTACTGGAACCAAAAGTGAAGAAATGGATTAAGGCTGTGAAATTGTTCCATCCTGATCACTCTTTTATGGCCCTGTGCAGAGCAGAAGGGATGTTTCAGAGCAATATTTGCCTGAATGCTGGGCACTGGTCGTCTGGAGCCCAAGGTGGTGCAGAGGACCTTAACTGCATTGCTCTCAACGAAGCATAGGGCAGGCTGATGCTCTAGCCCTACATTTACAGCATCAGATTTGAAAACAGAGCAAACCAGCCCAAACTTTCGGCAGCCTCCCAGTTTTGCCGTGGAGCTGCTGTCTCACTCCCTCCTCCCTTCTGGGCACCCAGGTCTTGATGGGGAGCAGGATTGTGCCCAGTTCAGATGATCCTTGTGTAGCAGGCAGCAATGCTCCGCTTGTGCTCTTGTGAGGTGCTGTTTAGGCGTTGCTACATATGTTCACCTCCTGCTTGCATCTTTTTTTCAACAAAGGTGTGGTGGTGGAACATTTCTCCTCCTGAGTAGTGGTAAACTTGGACATGACGTGCTGGGCAATGTCTGTGAAGCATGAGCCCGGCATGGGACAGAGCACATCTTCCCAGGGCTCGGGAAGACCATGGCGGCACCCTCTCAATTTTCTCATCCTGGTTAAGACCACTTCTGGCATGAAGAATATGGACTTCATAACTGTCTTAATTGCAATCTAGGCAGCAGCCTGGGTCGTGTGTCCCAAAAACAGACTGGGTGCCTGCAACAGCAGCCTGTGGTGGAGCAAACCCAGCAGTACTGAGCCTGGTCCCTGTTGCAGAGTAGCTGGGTACAAGAGCTGGAGGACTGGCTGGACCTGTTTCCCCTCTCACCACAACCCCATTAAAATTTAAGGGTAAAAATGGGAGGAATGGAAGAGAATTTGCTATTTAAGGCTTAATTCATTTTTAACCTCAAGCATTAGCTGGAGTTTGTGCAAAACACTGGCAAGGCAATTAAAATGCCTTTTTAATGGGTTATTTTTGTCGCTTCACCAGGGTGGGAGCTAAAGATCCCAGGCTGTGAGCTGCCTGGGGTAGGGGCCGTCCTCCTGCTGTGCTGCTCTGATGCTTAATCCCTAATTGGGTTTTATTTACGAGCCCTGGCTGACTCACAACGAGAGAGAGAGAGAAGGTGCAGAGATGTGGCTGGATAGAAAATGGGGACTAAAATGTCTGGGCTTCGGTCCCCAAGCCTCCAGCTTGGATCCATCCTGGAAAAGAAGAGTAAAGGGCTTTGGACAGTGCAGTGTCCAGCTTATTTTGAAGCTGCTGGGCGTTTTGCAGGAGTAAGCTCCAGGGCCAAAAAACAATGAAAATAAACCCTGATTCTTTAAGAGTTCCTCTTAACTCCTGAGGATAGTTGGGAGAAAATGGGAGCGAGGACGTGAGCGCTGGGTTTTCTGAGCAAGAGTGCAATGACTATAAAGCAGACCCGTCCCTCCGAGTGCTGGACAAATGCCTGTCTGTCCGCACCTCGGTGAACTGCTACCCCCACTCTCTGCGTGGGACACAGCTGCTGCATCCCACATGGTGAAGGATGCCGTGAGGGTGATGAAGTCTAATTTCAGACTCATTTGGGGGACACCTTCCCAAGCACATGCCCTGTCTGCAGCTGGGGAGAGGACTTGGGGCTTGTCACCTCCGTAGGGCTGCGGGGTGGGGGAGTACAGGTGCCCCGAGGGCACCAGGCACAAACCCCAGCGCGTTCATCCTGGATCATCCTGGCCTCACATTTTCCTCTCTTAGCAGTGTGCCCTGTATTGCTCATTCCCTCCAACATTTGAGTCCCTTTCACAACACAGCATTGAAGGAATGCAAGCTCGGGTCTGGCTGAATTAATTTCTTGTGCTACTCGGCCAAGAGAAACCAGGGATGAATCTGTTTTTCTCTGCAACATTCATTCATTCAGCTACTGCCTGCATTAATGCACCTCTGTTGCCTTGCAATCTCTCTCCACCTAGGTTATTTAGAGGAATGCTTTCTAAAAATAGCTGCCTGGTTTGATGCCTTTCCGGTATTATTCTGTGTAGCACTGAAAACCTGCCTAGAAAGGCTGTCCAGTTCGTTGACGTTCCCTTAAAATACAGCTAATCCACGTAATCTCATTATAGTAGTAGGTGATTATACTGAGAGCAAGCTTTAGCAGTGGTCCAGCAAAGCTTTTTATTCTCCATCTATTATCTGGATGGCTAAAAATCACTGGGAGTGTGTTTTGGTTTTGGTCGGGCTGTTTTAGGACCAGGATTTACAGCATTTTTGGTTTAAATCTCTAGAAAATCTCCCACGTTATTTTTGATGATGCCGGCACATTTCCTCCACTGCCACTGGCTTTCAGCTTTGCCAGCTGCTGGCATCCCATGACTACGCACCACGGTCTCCCAAAATCATGAGACTGGGAAGCATTAAAACAGCAGAGACCTTTCTCCCGGAGTAGAAAAGGGGAAGCTTTGCCATGTGAAGTTGTTAGTGTGGGATTCCTGGTCTCCAGCATCTGTTTGCAGGTGTGGAACCTTCTCACCCTGCTCTTTAGTGAGCCAGACCAAGGAAAGGGCTGAAGTTTGGGATGCCGAGTCCTCATCGTTGGGAAGGACCTGCCTTGCTCCCCAGGCAGATGGGATGTATAGGGGCAGGCAGGCTGGTTGTGTGCGTCAGGCTGGAGAGGGGCTGCCCTGTCGATTGTGCTGGGCAATAACGCGGGGCAGAAGTGTGCAGCGCAGAAACCCGACCATGAGTGAGGGCTTGTGTCTATAGGAGCAGTGAAGCAGTTTGGGCTTGAAACGTGGCTCAAGCCTGCCTTTTAAGAGGAACATCTTTCCAGGAGACATTGCTGCCTAAACCCCTGTGCACTTGGATCAGGGACTGACTCTTCAACGGTGGCCAAATATCACAGAGGTTATGGTGAAGTACCACATCTGGACAGTCTCCTGGACGTATGATTAATTCTCCTTGAGGTTTGAACAGCCTGTGCTGTTTATGATGGGTTACAGGTCATGTTCTCTGCGTACTCAGTCTGGCCGTGCTCAGCGGCCATGCCCCTCTATCCAGCAGCCACAGCGCCTCGGGGGAGCATCGGTTCAGCAAAGGCTGCCATCGCTCTCCCAGAGGGTTGTTCATAAATGGATGTCTCTGATTGCTCACTCATCTCAAGGACGATGGAGGCAAGAGCACGCGGCTGGAGGTACAGCTCCCCCAAGCTCCCAGTGGTGCTGCCTGGGAGGAGAGAGGGGCATCGGGGGGGTGTGTTTCTGGCTGGGGCACTGGGCAAGTCTCTGCACCGCGTAGTTTTACCCCCTTTCCTCTCAGTTGCTGGGGGAGCATCTCTCCTGCGGGCGTGTTGGGGCTGCAGCAGTGTGGGGCTATCGCTGCGGGACTGCAGTGGGAGGAGTGGGGCTGGAAACTTTTTGAAAAGTGGTTTCTGCAGACAAATGCAGGGTTTTTTTGCCTCTCCATTAAGCCTGTCTTCATTGTTTTCCCAAGCTGAGCATGCAGATCTGCAAGCGGACCAGCCCCGTCCCCCAAAATAAACTGGGTGAGATTTGTCAGTGAGCAGAGGGATTAGGAGAGAGGTTACAGACGGGCTCTGAGAGACACAAATGCAAGCACTTTTGTGAGATCCCAGTGCAGTGTTTTGAGAGGACATCAGGCTCTCTGCTCGCAGAGATACCTCTTGGGGCCCATGGAGGGTAGGGGCGAGTCAAAGGAGTCGCTCTGCCACCTCTCTGCCTGCTGGCGCATGCTGCACATACCTCCTCTGGGGCAAATTCCTGGTGCGGGCTCCTCAGTCACAGTAAAAAGTCCTCTAGGGCTGTTTCTATATATTTTTTTTAAACTATTTTTTTTTAATAACTGTCCTGCTTTTGCTTATCTTGGTCCAGCCCCTCCAGTGATAATACAGGCAAAGTCCTGACCCGTGGCGTCCTGGGGAGCAGAGGCCCAGCTCTCCGATGAAGTGCCGGCAGAAAGCGGATCTTCTGGTTTCTTTTTTAGAAGAAAAAACTGTAGGTGCCAAACCAAAAGGGCAAAGTGATTTGCCCCGATGAGGTATCATGTTTCCGCTCTGATTTATCGCTAGGGGAGAGGCTTCTGAGTCATCCATTCTAGGAATTGCTTTATTTAGGTAACGGAAATAATTGTGCTGGTTTTAAATCAATGTGTTGTCAGCCATTAAAAGCCTGTGCAGTTTGAAAACCGTGGCTGGCAGGACTAGGGCTGAAGAGGGAGGAGGATGGAGGCTACAGGTGCAGCAAAATACGCCGGCTATGATGTATGTCTGTCTGTCGTGGACAGCTTGACACAGGCGAGTGCCTTCATAGAGATGGAGCTGGGCTTTTCCAGCTTAATACCATGTCAAACAAATATATTTAGGCTTGTGGGAGAGGGCACGTTGGCTGCGGGGCGCATGTACTGAACCATGTTTGTTCAAGGCACTGTCTGGTTGCTGTCTGGCTGCAGACCACTGAACCCAGAGGAGTTTCATGTGCTGGGTCCCGCTGAGAAACGAGACCTTTCCCCATGTCTCGCCTGTGTTCAGCCGCTCGCAGCCCCCTGCCACGGCTGATTTACCAAAACCGGCTGTCTGGCCAGGGGCAGCCGGGTGGCATTCCCGCACTGCTTAAAATCTCTGCGAGTGTCAGCAAGTTCTTCATTGTTTTCTGTTCTTTCTGTGAACTAATGAGTGTTGTCTGAATTTTTTTTTTTTTTTCCGAGTGTAATTTGGCCTGGCCACAAGTGCCCTAGCTGTTAAGGAGGAAAATTCCTATTTTCCTGTGAGAGGTTTGGGCAGCAGAGGTGGCTTTGCAGTGCTGAGTGATGCTGCTCCCCTTGCTTATGGTACAGTGGTATGCATGGGAAAATTGTGTGTGTGTTACCACTGTTCAAGCCAGGACTCTGAGGTCATTTTTATGCTGCTTCCCTTTGGTTTTGCCTTCTCCCTCCAGCTTTTCCCACAGGCTCATGGAGATTTTACCTTCCTTCTGGGGCAGTGCTACTTGGTGCCTCTGTCTTTTTGCTGGTGGCAGCTCTGCTCATCTCCATCTCAATGGGTTTCTCTTTGGATCCTGGTATTAAAGGCATCTGATAAATACTATTTTGGGGAAAATAGGTATATGATCCACTCCTCAGCAGGTTGCATGGCTGTTGTTTGGCACAGCTGGGGTTGTCAGGGCGTGATAGATCCCAAAGGAAAAAAACTCTTCATTAAAAACAGGTTACTTCAGATCACTCAGGGTACCTGATGTGCCGTGCATCGGCAGCTCTAATGAAGGTGGGAGGATAAAACCCATGTTCAGAAACCCAGAGTGCTCGCATCGATTTGACTGTAGTAATCTCTGACTCTTTGCTATAAGCAGCTCTGGCGTAAGAGGGTCTGACTCTGCCTGAGGGGAGGACTCTGCCGGTGATAATTAGCAAGAGCTTCACTCAGAGGAGCTCAAAACAGCAGTTCTCTGACTTTGCAGCTTGCTTTTAGACACGTCCAAGTGCTTGCCAGTGTCTGTGCACAGGCTTGTGATGCTTTCTGGGGTACCAGGGTGGGGTGTCTCTGGTGGATACCCCAGCACCGAGGTAGCTGAGGACACACAGCATGAGAGCATCACTTGTTCTTCAGCACCCTTCAAAGGCTGAGCTGTTCCCGTCGCTGGCCGTATTCATCATGCAGTTTGGGGAACAGCTCGTTCCTCTTAGATCAGACTGGTTTTGTTGGGGTGGGTTCTTGCCCCCCGTTTTCCTGTTTCCCTGGGATTCCATGTGTCAGATCTGGTCCCCTGATGTGCTTGCTTCTCCCGGGGTGCCTGGTGTGGGGCTGATGCAGAGCACAGCCTGTAGGCATCAGGGCATGTGGAGGGGCTCAGGACAGGCAGGGCATGGGCCCCCCCCAACCCTGTGATAGAAACCTCGTACTCCTGGGAGGTGCAGGAGGTTGCAAAGTGGGGAACCAGATCCTGTAGTTTATAGCTTGAGCTGCAGGAGGGAAGGGAAGAGGCTGTTTGCCAAGACAAGAGCAGAAGCGTTGCCTTTACCTGTGTTCAGCCCTGAAGAATGACCCTCCCTGGGGTGCTCTGCAGGATGTTCCTGCAGAGCTGAGCACCAGGAGCTTGTGTTTATTGATGGGAAGGACTAATTAAGTTTCAGCCTTGAAGCAGTCGCTGGCTTGGGAGCTAAGAGCTACAGGAGACTTGCCCATATTTCCCCCTGCTTCAGTAACTCTGTTACTGTGACTAAAGCTTGGAGAGATTTCCTAAAGACATTCAAGTCCATCACAGGAGCGGCAGGCACCAAACTCCCGGGTCTCGGTCCGCTTCACCCTCTGCCGCGGGGTCTCTGCTGGTCGGCTCCTCCAGGTCAGAGATAGCCTCCACCGTGCGTGACGGGGAGGCTGCTGCTGCGGTGCGGGGAGCGGTGAGGCAGAGATAAAGGACATTTGAAAGGCTTTTGTTGAAAGGGGGAGGGATGCTGGGGTGAAGAGAGGAACGAAAAAATGCATCTCATCATGCTCCTGCCAGATCTACCCAATACAGGAAGCAATAAGCTAAGCCCCTACAATGAGCAGAGCCCCTGCTACACCCCTCCTGCTTTGCAGCACAGTGTTTAATCTTGGACACAGTTGAAAAGGCTGTTGAGATGTAATGCTTTGCAGGATCTGGCCCTTTACACGGTGTTCAAGTGAGAGATTGCTGTTATCCTCCTTTAATTAGCACCTGTGGTGCTCTGTTAATAACAGACATCTTGTTACGACACTTGAGCTTTAATGAATTCATCCAGCTAGAGAGATTGCTGCTGCTTGGAGCGGGCTCGGTGAAAAGGAAAAGCTCGTCACAACCTCGCTGTCAGGTCTTGCACTGCGAAATGCTGGGAGCCCGCTGGGATGGCAGCAGAGAGCCCGTGCGAGGGCACCCAGAGCCCCCCAAACCTTCGGAAGAGTGAAGGGAGCAGAAAGGTCAGCGCAAATCGCAGCAGCAACGCAAGGGCAAATGCTTTCCTTGCCCAGAGTGGTATGGGGGAGAGAGAGAGAAAGAATGGAAGGATAAAAGAAAATTTCTTAATTCCCTCGTCCTTGCATTGTATGGCACAAGGGGTCCCGATTATAAAATCTGAGGGGTGATATACTGTGCAAACAGTGAAACAGATATGCTACCCTCAGTGAAAAAGCAAATGAGAGGTAAGTTGAAACTGTAAAATATGTTCATAAAGAGGGAACATGTCTCTACATTTCCTACATTATTCTTATATGCACAATGTTTCTTGGGAATTTGATTGCATAATTTTCTGTATAAGCAACTGCATCCCTTCCTTGGTCGCCTCCCCGTGCCCAGGAGACTGGAGGGCAGGCTGGTGGGAGCATGGGCTCTGCAGGGCATCGCTGGAGCTCCTGACCCTTCCCTGTGGCCGAGCTGCAGGCTTGAACGGTGACTTTGTCCTCACACATATTTATTAAACTGACAGGATTTATGGTCTGCAGACCAGGAGAATTTTCCAACAGTATGGTATATGCTTTCTGAAAGTATCCCAAAGCTTTCCTAACTTTAAAACTAGGATAGATAGGAGGTGGGAAAGGGGATGGGAATAAAGTTAGCACTCAAATCCCTTAAAACTGTTGTCCCTTTGTGTTTTACCGTCTTCCAGCACCCCAGCAAAACTCTCTGTCGAGCACACAAGCAAAAGATTGGGGTGACTCCACCGGTATAAACAAGTCAGATGTATTCTCCCTGCACGTCTTTTTGGTGTTACCGCAAGTTTCATCACTCTCTGCTCCTGACCCTCTGTTGTGCTCCAGGACCTGTTTGTTGGCCGTATTCTGCTGCAGTTTGCCCTGAAGCTCGCATTGAATTCGGCTTTTCAAGTGGGTGGCAGATCCTGGCCTCATCAGCTGAAAAACCCCTGGGACTCTGGTTCGTAGTTTCATGAAAATAGACCACGTTTTCCATCATCTGCAGCCAAATACTGTCACTGCTGGTTTTATGACCGCTGTTGGTCTCAGCAGCTATTTTCATTAGGCCGCTGAAATAATACTTTTTCATTACAATAGACTTGGAGAACCAAGAAGAGAGGAAAAAATGGGATTGCTGATCATGAGGCTGGCATCCCAAAACTCCCCCTTGGTTGGCTGCAGTACTGCCCCAGGATCCAGCCCTTCGTTGGAAAGGCACATTTAAATAGTCAGATGGTTGTTTCCCCGCTGCAGTTTCCAGGCATCAGCTGCTCAGATAACTCGGGAGCAGCACCCAGACTGTGTGCACGCTTTACTTCATTTCTTTATTGCTTCTAATGAAATAACCAGTCAGAAGTGGTGTCTGATTTGGATAATGGAGAGCAGTGGAAAAATAACTCCTGTGGCCTTTCAGGGAAGGCTGGTCAGACTGGTCCTTTGGGTTTGCTGTTGTCTTGGTTGGAGCAGGCAGAGATAAGAAGGGCAAACGGAGGTGGCACTCAGTCCCATGGGAGTGTGTTGCCTGCTGGTCCCTCAGCCCCAGTACATCTCCCCGTATTCACCAGCAGCTTTTCCCTGGATGGTTCAGTGAGAGGGACCCAGTCACGAGAGCGAGGACAGGAGCACGGCTTGCCACCCTTTAGGGGTGATTATTCCTCAGCCCCTCTAATTGCAAAAGGTGCTGCAGGGTCATCACTCAGCTGGGGACTGAGATGTAGCCAGGAGCACCGCGAAGGCCATCACTTTGCTCGTGAGACGAAATAGGGCTCTTTCTTCCCTTTTAGTCTTACGCATCACATTTTCTCTTTCAGTGCTTCTAGAACTGTACTGATTATTAATAATTAAGCTGACGAGGCAAAACTTGGTTTCCTTCCATTGCATCTAGAGTAAGCCAAGAAGCTCAGCGTGGGAGCTAGCACCGTGTCCCGTCCAGTCCTACCTGGTCTCAGTAAACCCTGTGGAGTTTGGCTCATAGTGCCAAAAAGCTGAGAAATGTGGTGGGTTCTGGGTGGTGGGGCTGAGAGATGAGGTACAGAGATGGATCATGGTTGGACTTGATGATCTTAGAGGTCTTTTCCAACCTTAATGATTCTATGATTCTATCTTAAACCCAGCATGGCACCTTGTTGAAGCACATTGACCCAAGCGCTATTTCACAGAGTTCCCTTTGCCAGTAGGAAATTTTTGCTACTTTTCTTGGGTTTTTTTCCTCCTCGGACGTCCAGGAGACCCGTGCAGAGACTGAGGTCTTCCGCACAGGCTTAGGAAGTTAGGCAGGTTAGTCACCACAAGTGGAAAAGCTCCAGTTTTGCTTTAGACAGACGTACTTCTTGCAGCCCCCCCGGTTGCTCATCAGGTCCCAACCTGCCCTTAAACCTTCCTGTGGTCCTCAGACCACCCACCACCCTCTTGGGGTTTAAGCAATGTGTGCTCCCTTTCCACAGCCATGCAGCTGGGTTGCAACGCAGGGGTAATCTTCCCGCACAGGGTGCTCTTTCCTGCTGTCCTTTTAGAGCCTCAGGATTTATTTACCTTCCTTTTCCCCCTCACTCCTTGTTTCTCATCCTTTTTTTCCCCACCTATGACTATGGACCAAGGCACCTCTCTGGCTTGCCCCACTTCCTAATAGCAAGAGTGGCTTTCTCTGTTCAGTCCTTGCGTGTAAAAGCCAGCACAGATAATTGCTGAATTGAAGAGAGGCTGTAATTATTTTTGCTTCCAACTACAGGAGCAAGCAGTGTTTGCCAATCTGCTTGGTAACTGCTGGCAGATGCTCCTCAGAGTGTATCCCTGCCCTGCCTACATCCCTCTCTGCCGTCATATGGTCCATATGTCTTTATTTTAGCCATTAACTGGATCCCTCTTCAAATAGCTGCTTCATGCTGGCCTGAAGCATTATGGTTCTCTTCCACCTTTAATGATTGATGGTTGCAAACCAAAACAAAGCTCAGCATTTGTTACTCTGGGTAACTTCTGCCAGAGAGCAGGAGGGTACCGCTGGCGATGCCTGATGCTTGGGGAGTACAGGGTAAAGGACCGGGCTGTGAACCCACTGCCGGGTTAATGGAGCAGCTCTGGTGATTAAGGGCTATAACAGAGGCATTAATCTGGCATGGAGAACACAACAGCAGCAGATCCATGGTAATCCTATTTTTTTCCTTCCGTCTGCAGCACTGGGACCAGTGTCTAATCTGGGACATCCCCGTGCAAGGTCACAGACCTTGTCATGCAGCTGGCTGGTCCCTGCAGGTCTCCCCGGCTTCAGAAGGACCTGGTGGTCCCTTCAGCAGGTGGCACAGGGCATTGCTGTGCACGCAGGTCTCGTGGCAAAGAGGGGGTGCAGCAAAACGAGGTGTTGGGGGATGTTTGGGAGTGGGGTAGGGGCTGGGCAGGAGAGGGTGTCCTTGCTCCTGTGAGATTCATATGCATCGGCAAGGAGACGTGGTAGGTCGAAAGCTTCGATGAGCTGATCGTCTGGAAAAAAACCCCAGCCGTTTCCTAACACTTCGTGCCTTTTGTTCCATGCTGTTTCTAAACAAATTAATTGTGGGTGAAAAATCGCAGTGTTTTATCTAGAAAACTTGAAGTGCTTTGAGGGCTTTGAACCACCTTTTCCTCACAACAGGAGCATCTGCAAGAGGTGGTCCCTTGCCCATGGCCACCCCGTACGGTGACCTGCCACTGGAAAATGACGTTTTGTCAGGAAAATCCCCAAAATATTGGGATTCTGCATGCCTCTGGCTAAATCTGCATCCTCGTCCCCAGCAGATGTTGGTATTTGCACATCATGCCGTTGTCAGCAGTTGGCTGAGGGGTCTGCTGTGGTGCCGGCAGGTTCCTCTGCTGCTTTTCTTTTCTTTAAGTGCATCTTGATAAGAGACTCCTCCATCGATCAGGGGAGCGTGTGTTAGCACAGAGAGGCTTTGAAATATGGGGTTATGCTCCTGAGACGCCGCAACTCGCTGCTGTTGCTCACCTTGCTTGTGTTGGGTCCACGTTCATTTGTTCCAGCTTCTTAATGCCAAGGGTGTCATAAAGCCTTTTAATATTAGCAGGGGGTGAAAAAACCACAACTTAAATTTTATCATTCATATAGCATGTGTTTGCATGGAGGAGTTCTTGGGTCTGTGAAACCACGTCCTCCTGGAGGAGAAGAGCAAAGCTGGGAGGCTGCAGCCTGGCTTACGTCTCTGAAGGGAGTAGCTGCTAAACTTGGGCACGTGGGGGAAGTGTTTTCGTGGCATCTGAGTGCCGAGCACATCCTTATGAAGGAGAAGGTGAGAGATGAAGTCAGCTCCCATTTTCCCGCTGGGTCTTCCCATCCCTGCATTCATCACCGGGAAAGCTGCCGGAGAAGCAGCAGGATGGCTGCCTGTGCCGAGTGGCCCTCAGCAGAGCCAGGCCCCTGAGCTGCGGTCGCAGGCACTGCTGATGGATGGCAAATCCCCGCAGCTAATGACAGGGCTCATCCATCTCAATGAGGATGCTCTCCTCCTTCCCCTGGCACACTGGAGGAGAAATGAGCTGTGTTGTTAGCTGCTTGTGCACCCCTGGCTGAGCAATGCCGGAGCATCTCTCTTTGTAAGTGCGCTAAAATGGTGTGGTTTGCTGCATGATGGAAGGGGTTGGCAGCTCCCACGACCGCAGGGACGGAGCCAGTGGCATCCCGAGGCTGCTGCTAAGGTTTGCTGTGGGACCCCAAATTCAGGGGCAGTCCCACCCTCACATCTGGTTTTTAAAGCTCTTTGCAAGACCGGCCAGGGTGGCACCACCTCGTTTGCCCGAGCAATTTTGGTCGTTATAAGCTGAAAAACTCTGTGGCCCTACCTGCTCTCAGCTGTTTGGCAGGGAGGGTTCATACCCTCGCAGGGTGCTACCTTGCTTTCCTTGTGGTTTAAATGAGCAGTCGGAGACGTGGTACACTGTTCAACCTTTGCCTTCTGCAAATCGCTCTGTAACATTTTCAGACAGATTAAAATAAAAAAAGAACAAAGGGGAAAGGAAGAGTTACAGTTTTCTGTGTATTACAAATTGAAAAGGAAAAATTAACCATCTGAAAAATACTGTTAATGATGCATGCTTTTGGAGGGAATAACTAATGAGTCCCCGAAAGGTCACAGTTTTGCTCATGGTTAACCTTCAGCAAGCCATTACTTAGGCAGGGCATAGGCAGTGCTGGTATCAAATGAATCCGTCTCCTCTTTTCTTCCAGGAGCGGGACTGAGACCTGCTGAGGGATAACCAGGCAGCGCAGCGCAGGGAACTCCTTCAGCAAGCTGTAAAGATCAGACGGCACTTGGCTTCACCAGCAAAAGGCATACAAGGGGAAGGTGTTGGAACTGCAAACGTGGAAACTTGCTGCACTGAACACAGAAAGTGAGTTTCGGTCTGCAAAGTATTTGCTGCCATCAAGATTTCTATCTGCTGATGGGGAAGATGGGGTCTGCCCATACCAAAAAGGGAGCAACGCGAATGGCGAAGCTTTGCTGACCGCTGGGGAGCCCGGCCAGTGCCTGGATGCGCCTCACTAGTGGGGAAAACACTGTCAAAACTTGTGGGCAGGGAGGGTTTGGGGCAGTGGAGGGGCCATGGGGCTGCTCTGGGCTCTGCCCCACGGTGGGGCTGGCTGGCTGCCCTGGCACTGAGGCACTGGGGACACAGGGCCGGGCGTCCGGCCGCACTGCCAGCCCCACGCTTCAGCATCGTCTTGGGGACATTGGAGAAGGAAAACAAGAAAGTGGCTGAAAAATGTAGCAGCACTGATCTTTTATTCTCAAGAAAAATAACCTTTCTGTTTTGCTGGAGATATCTGGGCAGCATTTATCCACGCTGCTTGGAAAGTCTCTTCTACCCCTTGATTTCTCACCCAGTTTAAAACATTTTATTTGTGTGTGTGTGTGCTCGCATCTATTTTCACTGCATCTGCGTATCATCTTGAGGTGATGGGCTCAGAGCGAGACCCCCCCAAGCAGCTGTAAGTAACAATGAGGCGCTTGATTTCAAACCACGTTTACGATCTGGAAGCCCTTCGACTCTCCCAGCTTTTCAAGTGACGAAAAGCCAAAAGAGGACGGAGCCCACGATGGCAGAGAAGTGCGACTGTATCGCCAGCATGTACGGGTACGACCTGGGCTGTCGCTTCATTAATTTTCGCCCCTTGGGCTTCGGGGCCAACGGGCTGGTGCTGTCAGCCCTTGACAGCAAGAGCTGCCGCAAAGTGGCGGTGAAGAAGATCACCATAGGTGATGCGCGGAGCATGAAGCACGCTTTCCGGGAGATCAAAATCATCCGCCGCCTGGACCACGATAACATTGTGAAGGTGTACGAGGTGTTGGGGCCGAAGGGGACCAACCTGCGCGGGGATTTTTTCAAGTTTAACATGGTGTACATTGTTCAGGAGTACATGGAGACAGACCTGGCACGGCTGCTGGAGCAGGGGAAGCTCGCTGAGGAGCACGCCAAGCTCTTCATGTACCAGCTGCTGCGGGGGCTGAAGTACATCCACTCGGCCAATGTCCTCCACCGTGACCTCAAGCCAGCCAATATTTTCATCAGCACAGAGGACCTGGTGCTGAAGATCGGCGACTTTGGGCTGGCCAGAATCGTGGATCAGCATTACTCGCACAAGGTAGGCGGTGCCGAATTGCCGAGGCCAGTGCTCTCTTGGCGAGCTGCTGGCCGGCACGGGGAGTCATTGAACGTGTGTAGGGTTAAGCGGTCAGAGCGTGGTAGGTCTTCTCAGGAGAAACCGTTCCTTGAGGCTGTTTGGGCAGCTGTAAGCGCTGCTGGCGTGGTCGCTGGTGGTGGTTGCCCTCCCTGCCCCAAGCCAGGATGCATTTCCCAGGCAAAGCCCATGGGTTGAGCTCTGCCAAGCCCGCCCCAGGGCTTTCCAGTGCTGCAAAGCGGCAAGCAGGGCACAGGAAGGGTTCAAGTGCCATTCAGGTGTCTTTCATTGCTTTATATCATACATATCAAATATGTACTTACATATTTTATTCCATCCCAGCAATGGACTGTGGGGAAGCATAGGATTGCTCGCTTTACTTAAATGGCTAAACTTTCTGTTTCTTGCTTTGCTGCTTTTTTAAAACACGAGCTGCCGTTCATGCTCGCAGTGGAAGCACGTGGAAAGGTTACCTGGCTCGTCCGCAGCCGCTCTGCTTGTCTTTGTCCTCACTTCCGTGCCAACCCGCTTCTTAAAAACCCAACTCTGAATTACATTAATTTAATCGTAGGGGAAGAGGGATGGGTCTTTGAGATACAGTCACATTCTTTCATCTGAGGTCAAGATCCAAATAACGTATAAAATTTTTTGCTCTTTGGTACTTTCATACTGTATTATAATGCAGTAAATAACTGTGAGTGGCTGGGTGCTACCCGGGGCAGCCTGGCATGCCCCACTGCTGCCCTCCTTGGGCAGGGAATGCCCAGAGCCCTCCGGGCCCCCCCAGCCTGGGCATCCCCTGTGATGCCATCCTTTGGTCCATGCACGCCTTCTCATGGCAGTCTGGCTGCGATGGGGAAGGAAGGAAAGGAGGGATGAAGCAAAATGCAGGAAAACAGATACCTGCCCTTGAGTCCCCTCCTTGGGGGGTCTTTGGGACTGGCTCAGTTTTCGTCTCCTGCTGCTGTCACCAACTTCTCTCTGTCTGCCCAAGGGGGCTGAAACTCCCCTAAAGTGGCACTTTCTAACAAGCAGTTAGTGAGCCACGGGCTGTGGGCTCCTCCGTGAAGGGTCGTATTCCCAGGCATCTGCCAAACCCTGCAAAATAATTGAAGGTACTGAAAACAGTTCTATATTCAAGCAAAAATGCAGCTATTAAAAGAGCTGCATTTTTTCCTCTAACACGGTTAATTCGGTGTGGCAGTCTCTTGGCAGCAAAACCCTCCTGGTGGGGTAGCCCTGGATGTGTTGCTCTCTGTTGGGACAGGGGGCTGGGGAGGGACCCGGCATCCCACGGCCACCGCGGCTGGGCTGCCCCCGGGCTCTCCTGTGCCCTGGCAAAAGGGAGGTTGGGGCTGGGAGCAGCTCGTGGTGGCTTCACTGGTGGAGCAGCTCAAGGTGAGAGTGGTGGCTGTGCTGACAGTGGGCAGGCAGCGTGGGAGGGAGGGAGGCAAGGAAAATGGGTGAGAAGTCTCTGTAACGTGCAGTCCTGGTGCTAATGGATTTTGAAGGGAGTTGCAGATGTTTAATGCAGGTTACCATCCAGGCTGGAGGTTTTGAGTAGCGGGGGAGCGTGGCGGAGGCTTCATCAACGCGTGGATCCATGTGATCCTGGGAGAAAGCAAAGTATTGTGTGGTCTGCGCCAGTAGACGTGATGCAGTCTGCAGCTGGTTTTTGGTTAAAGCTACTATTTGGCATTGTAAGATAAGATGTATTTTCTTGAGCTGGATGTTTGTGTGGACGAGTTCATTGTCCCCCATGGACACGCCGTTGACCCGGTGCCGAGATTTAAATATACTTTGCATTGTGGGTTTCTGCTGAGCACGGCTCTGATTCGGGCACCATTGCTTTGTGCAGGGAGGCAGGGAAGGGGAGAGGGAAAAGGATGGCAAAAAGACAATCTCATGATCCTGAAGCTGAGCCCTGATCTATTCTGGTTTCGAGCCTGGGGTTTGGGGAGAAACAGAGCCTGAGGAAAAGGAAGAACGTTGCAAGGGACATCGGGGAGTGAGCGCAGGGTCCTTGCCACTGCTGCCCCCCTCCCTGTGCTCCCTTCCTCACCAGTTATTTATTACCCAGCTCAGGAAGAGGCTTCTGGCTTTAAGTGAGTGGTGTTTTGTTTTGTTTTGTTTTTAAAGTCAGGTGTGTTCAGAGGCTTTTCGTAAGGGAGGGTAACTCCCGGAGAAAACCCCTGCAAACAAGGCAGCACTACGTGAACGCAGAAAGTCACTGATTTGAGGAGCATCATCTTGTCAGAGACTGCAGGATCAGGGTAGGAGTTGTCTGTGCGTGTCTGCTGCAGAATTATTGTTATTTCTAAGCAATTCTCCACTGCCTTAATAACAGCCAGTGCAGTGGGAAAGAGCTGTCAGGAGGATAGCCAGGGCTGCGGCTTTGTGGTAGGACATAACTTTGCAAGATGCCATTGCATGAGCATTTTCCGATTCCTCCCAGGAGTGGGAGGCTGGAGCATCAGTGCAAAAAAAATGGCAGATCCCCACTGTGCAGAGAGACCTGGATACCCCTCTAGAGCAGAGCCGAAAATAGCAGCGCTGTGGTGAGCATCCAGCACCACAAATAATGTCAGTTATTTGTAAGTTCTGGTGATGGGGAGGACTGTGTTTGCTGAAGCCAGGTGACGGGCACTGCAAAGGCAGAGGTACGACAGGAGGGCTTGGGATGGGACTCGGATCAGTCCTGCCTTTGATTTCCAGATCTTCTCAGATGACTCAGAAAAATCAATTCCTTTCCATATTTCTCTTTCAACCTCTGCTTTCCTCAACGGCTTATACAGATTTATAAGCCCCTCGGTCTCTGCTCTCGCAGAAAGCATGAGCAAGAGGGAGAGGACCGGAGCATCACCATGTGCAAAGCTGCTGAGCTGGCATTGAGCAGAACAGGGATCCTTACGCCCCGAATTTTGGTGCTGCCAGCAGGTGCTAATGCAGAACTGCCCAAAAGCAGATGAAATCCTGCTCCCTGGGTAATCAGTTGCTGAAAAGACCCAGTAGATCCAAACCTCTGAAGGCAGCACAGAGCTACAGCTCTAGAATAATACTTTGCTTGCAAGCCTTTGCAGTGAGGAAGGGTTATCTTAAGTACTTGGATTTTTTTCCTTTATGATGTTTTCTGTCTGGACTATGCTTAGACTGATGGCTGGGGTCTGCTAACAGGAAAAATTGCAGGTTGTGTGTTGTCATCCATCTAAAAGGTCACAGCTCTTCTGACCTGCTGTTTCTCAAATCCCAAACCATCCTGCTGAGTGTTAAAATGGCAAATTATAACTGTGGTAGATTGTGAGCATAGTTTTAAACACAGTTTAGAAATACACATACCACCTAAATAATAGTTCTTACTTGGCAGTGTGTCTTGTTTGCATGACTTGCAGCAGGCAGCCATTAAATTAGGCTAATTTGGTGGGAAAGGGAGAGCTCTCCTACTCTGGGAGATGCCCTAGGGCACAGCAGGGTGCTGGCCTTCACCAGCTTTGAAGCAGACAGCTTCGCCTGCATTTCTCCCACCATTTGGCCAGTGTTTGCTGCTCAAATCCCTTTCTCCATGTGGTAAGAGCAGCGTGGGGGCATCTGTTCATTTGAAACTTCCCAGCAGCAAATGAGATGAATTTCAAGCTGCCAAGGTCACGTCCAGATCTGGGTCTGCACCTTCACAGGCTGCTTAGACCTGACAGCTTAAATTTTAGTCCTGTCTCAGATAAACATGCTTCTAAGCTCCCTGGGTGCTCACGTACTTGCAGACATCTCTTTAGGGCACAGAATATCAGGTCTAGCAGGAGAGGACCCTTGGGAGATGATCCTGTCTGTCCCCCTCTCTCTGTCACCCTGTCCCTTCCCTGATGCTCTTGCCATCCAGCCGCGCAGACTCCTTTCTCTTCTTACTGCTCTTTTTATCCCTGGGAGTCACTAATCCTGCTGTTTATCCCTCTAGAACATCTCCACGTTAATCTCTTTTTCCCCGGTCACCGCTGGTTTTGGTCTGAACACTTCGCTGTGCGACTCGGCGCCCAAATGGTGGGCGGAGGAGCATTGGAGGTGAAGATAAGGGACAGCTCCGGCCTCCATGAGGTCCTTATCCTTACACAAAACAAAGCCGAGCATTTCTCTTTTCATAAAGCACCTCCTTATTGAATGCAAGCATCTTGCCTTCACCGTCAGAGCGCTCTGCAGTGCCCCCTCCGTCTGCAGCCTCGTGGTCCTGCCTGCCCCACACCTCGCTGCCTTCCCGCCATGGTTCAGCCCCTGCCTGCATTTCTTCAGAGGCTGCCTGGGTGTGTGTAGCTGCCCATCTATCCGTCTATCCCCACTCTTATGCCCTAATAAATATCTTCGGCTCCAAAAGAGAGTCCACATGTGATCTGCCCCAGGTTTTGTGGGGAAGGAGGTGTAAGAGTGAGATGCTGTCCTCCCTTGAGCACCCTCAGCTTGCGGTGGGCAGGAGGGATGGGAGAGCAGGGAGATAGCAAAGTCAAGCATTAAAGATTGGGATAAATACCAATGAATGTCTAGACTTAAAAATAATAAATGTTTTGGAGGGCAGACTCACCCTTGGCCATGCATCCCATGTGGCATGTCACCCGGCACTGGACAGAGAGGAGCCGTTGGGTTGGGTGGTCCTGTCTGGAGAAGACAACAGAAATGCCTGCTATATGGGCATATGGAGACTTGCTGAAACTCTTTACTCAGGTGACGAGACAGCAAAGTGGGCTGCTCCTTAGCCTGCCCATGTTGTACAAGATAGTCAGATGACCTCTTCTGGGGGCTCTGCCTGGTGCCCCAAAGCGCTTGGGGGCATCTGCACGAGGCTGCCAGGGGACCCTCTCTGCCTATGGCAACGTTAATTACAGAATTATTTGGCAGAAATTCCATGCTAAGGAGGGTGCAGCAGCCCTTTTAGGGGGAGATCACCTGGTAAATAGTTTCCAGAACATCTTCAAACCTTTGAATTCCTCTCTTTGTTTTGTACTTGCTGATCAGTGCAAACATAATAGCTTCCAGTTCATCCAGTAAAATAATAAAATTCCCAGCTGGGTCATCATGTGGAGGTCTTCAAAGGAGATGAGGACATGGGCCGTTGCTCCTTACTCACCCTGGAGGGGACCACCCTCCACTTTCAAACCTCGGGCAGCTGCCCATGGCTCTGTGCAGGCAGCGCTGAGCCTTCCTGCTGTGACCCCAACTCGGTTATTCTCCTTCTCTGTCCTCTGATGAAGCACGTAATAGCCTGCAGTCCTGAAATAAATGCTCTCTGTCATCCCAAAATGATGAGAACACACGTCACGTTGCTGGAGCCATGCACAACAGCACTTACTTTATTATGGAGCAACATTCCTGCAAACCTGGCGTCTTTCCTAGCCTCTCCTAGAACTGCCCTACCTGCTTTTTAAAAAAATAAGCTTAAAAAACATGCTGTGAAGAGGTACCAGCCTGCGGCTGCACCAAGATTATTCCAAAAGCTTGGGGTTGTTGCTGTTTTGAGTCCCCCCCTTGGCACCGCAGCCATCTGCCCCAGGAGTTGAACCAGCTCCCGTGGGTGCAGCAGCAGAAATCCTATTCCTGGCTGTGGATGGAGGCACGGATCCACAGGCTGTGGCTGGATCCTGCTGGATTTCCACAGTTCGTGGGTGCCTGGACTGTACCTCTGTGGCTTTTTGAGTGCAGGAAGATGGATTTTGGTGTGAAATACTCCCGGGAGAAGCTTTGGGCTGCAGCGTTAGGGACTGCTTGGTTTGCAGTAGGTGGGATCCTGAATTTCGGCATCTGCCTTGAGGACACCTGCCCTTGGTCCTTCCAGCTCCAAGGAGGAGCTCCAGGCTTGGGCAACAGCGGTTTCGGAGCACCGGCAGGTCTTGCTGTGCTCCCCACATGCTGCCATGCCAGGCCAGCTTCCCTCGGCGTGCTCAGGATGCACGCGGTCCAGTGTGCCGTGACCAGTGTGACACTGGGATGCCCGAAATTGTTTCTCCTTCTGGTGTTAGAAGCAACACACAAAATCCGTGTTGTGTAAAGATTAGAAAAAGCATCTATTTTTCTTTGCTTTTCAGTTTCTTTGCTGTGCTGTTTGATACGACTTGATGCTTATCCTACCTGTAGTGAATTCACCACCTTTATAGATTGCCTGAGCTATTCCTGCACATGCCGCAGGAGCAGAGGAGAAGCAGAAAAATGATAGCTGAAAATTGAGAAAAAAAAAAAAAAAGAAAAAAAGCATGGGAGGGCTTGAGAGCAAGCCTTGGACTTGAAACTATTTCTGTTTTTAAATTAACTGCATTATATTGTTTTTTAAAGAGATTCCAGTGGTTCTTCAGTTCAGAAAGGGCTGTGCTGAATCCACAGAATATTGTCATGAAGATGTATGTTCCATCTTAATTAGAACTAATTATGCTTCTGCTCTTGGTCTTTCTGTCTGGTTGGATCTACATGAATGGTGAAATTCTTGTGCTAAAGCCCATGCCTTGCATAGGTGATGGCTGGAAGTGCTCGGGCTCTCTCCATCCTGGCACGGCTGCTGCCCTCCTGTAAGTCTTGGCACCACGGGTAAGAGCTGAGCCCGTACCTAACCCCGGTTTAGGTGGATCCTTACCCAAGCATCCTGCGGCTGTGCCGGTGACTGCATGATCCCGGCTCCCAAAGCTGTGGTGATACTTCTCCATAGAACTTGATCGTCCACAGGACTGTAGTTACTTCCTCCAGGTGGTAAGACAGGAACCTATCTTATTTTTTAAATATTTAAATTAATATTTAAATTAATATTATATAAATATTTTATAAAAATAAAGATCCAGCCCATGTTTTTAGCCACCTTGGAGGCAGAGCAGATGTAGGTGTTGGGGCTGTATAAGCTGCTCAGGACTCGGGTGCTGTGCTGCCCAGCCGCTCCCACCGGAAGATCTCAGGCCAGGTCGGAAAAGTCTTGATTTTCAAACCTCCCATCAGCCCTTCCCAGTATTTTACCGCTGAGAAAGAGGAGGGATAACCCAGAGCCCCGCAGCGGAATGCCATGGGAAGCGAGGGGGCATCCAACTGCACGGTCCACGAGTCAGCGGGATGGAGAGAAGCTGTAGGTTGCTCCTCTCCACGCCTCCTTCCTGGGCTTGGTGGTGGGTGACCCAGTGGTCAGGGTTATTCAGCAGATGAAAGAAGGGAGATGGCAGTCAAATACACGGCGATGGGTAACAGAAGAGGGAAGCACAATGAGAAGGGCTGCTAATTAATTACCACCAGTAACCTCATGCGGCAGGGGAGGGGTTGAAGATGTGTCCAAAATATTCAGTGAGTTTTTGCAGGGAATTTTCTCCAATACATGAGAGATGCTTGGGGAAGAAAAGGTTTGGCTTGTTGCAACATACAGATATTTGCAGTATATTGCTCATACATTTTGCATGGTGCACACACCCCCGAGAATTCAAATCCATCTTGCTGTCAGAGAGGAGAAACATACGAACTGAGTGTTGAATCTCTAAGGAGAGTGGCATTCCTTTGCTGGGAAAGGGAGGAAATTGCTCTGGCCAGGAACTGCCCTGGATCACTACCCCAAAGTTTATTTTCTTAGGATTTTTCCAATAAATACCAATGTCTCCATTGTTGGAGACATTGTTGGAGCTACTGCAGTAGCTGAAAAGCAGCAGACTGACCGGATAACGCCTGGGGGCTTTTGTGCCAGTTCTGGTTCAGCAGCGTTAGCAAAAATATAATAGCATTAAATGAAACTTTTCGGCTAATCAGTCTGCATTACAACTTATCTTAAGAAGACCAAAATTAAAATGTTCTTTTAAAAGCAAACTTTTTATGATTAAAAGCTTGACGACTTGCACATTTGGAAATTGGAACAAAAACCTGCATTGGGGGAAGAGGGGCATTATAAACCTCGTAGTGTTTGTGATGGTGCACTGCTCTCACATTTAGGCTGAGAGATGCATCCTAGAACATCCTAGGAGATGTTATATAGCATAACTGCATCTGTGGTTATATTGCAACTGAAAAGAGTTTATGAAACTATATCAGTAAGGATGGAGTTTTTAACTGAGTTTTTACGTGAACTGTATTCATGCTGTCATTGCATTTTGATACTCTCCAAATGCTTCCTGGCATTTAAATGCAATTCAACTTTATAATTTCACTTTATTTTGTCTTTTCTACTGTGTTTCAATCTACCTCCTTCAGTTAATGCGTTATATTTAATATAGAAAATACCACTTATGAATATTCCAACATTATCCTGATGAAATAACTGTTCACGTCCAACCCTGGCGTGGCACCCGCGCATCCGGAGCTTGGCCAGCAGGCGAAGCCGGGGGCTCTGGGACATCCCTCACGATGCCAGCGTTATTTGCAAGATTGAACACACCCCCTTGATTTCAGTGGGAGCTGCTGAGCGCTTGGCACTCATGTTAAATCTCCCGGGTGAGTTCAGGAACGGTAGGGCTGTGGTCTAAAGAGATGACGGCACTCGGTCTTTGTCCCATGGGGTCCTGCTGAGGGCATCTCCTTTAAAACCAGGACAAGCATCCCAACTGACCATCCTCACTGGAAGCAAAGTAGGACGGAGGATGAGGACCTGCCCCATGGCACCCGGCTGCCGGAGGCGATGCTGGGGCCCCAGCGGCTGGGCGGCGAGGGAGGGAGGCGATTTATTAGGTAGGACTCAGGCTCACTGCAGAAAGGGCAGGGTTTCCTAGCTCTTCATCAGCTAGCTAATCCCTGAAAAGGCTTTCCCACTTATCCCACGGCATCTGATTTTCAAGAGTCTTGGCTAGGAGCCCTTGCGGGGCTGTGTTACCCACTCGGTGATGCTTTAAGACATCTGTTGGTCCAGGAGACTTTCCTTCCAGGCGGTAGTGATTTTCCTCCGTAAATCTGTTTTTCTGCCCGTCCCTTTGTTCTCGTCTTTATTACGAGATTGCATGTCTCACCCCTGTGAGATGCTGCATGGGCTCGTCCGCAGTTCCCAGCACGTGCCCCAAACTGAAGTGGGGTTCACTGCAGCAGCATCCCAAGGATGCAGGTGGGGTGAACTCGGCTGGCTTCTGTGAGAGACTGGATCCTGCTGAGCACGTCCTCTGGGCGCTGCCCACTTGGGAGCCCTGTGTGCTCCTCGTGCCACTTCTGCTCTGGTCTTGCATGTCCCCCGGTACTCACTGTGGGTTTGTGTCCAGCCAGGGCTGACCCACGGGCAGCTGCTCTTGCATGGGCTCCCCAGGGAGCTCCTGCCCTTCAAAAATATGATTTCAGCATCAGTGCTGGGAGTTGGATCTGTGGGAATTCAGTGCCACGTAGCTTGCTGTTACCAGCGGTTTAGGTAGCTATGGAGGGACTATAGATATAGGCTTAACTAGAACTGGAATTGGCAAAAGATTGCAAACTGGTAACTTTTGGAAATCCAAGCACTGTGCTTGCGGGTACTGAGCTGGGAAAGGCTTCCTGCACGCACCAGTGGTTTATAGGTGGGACCCAGCAAAGTACTTAAATAATGGGCTTAACTTCCAAAATGTCTCAAATGGTCAAATTGGGGTTTATATAATACATCTAAGTCTTCTAATAGTGACCTGAAATAGCTTTTGCAGGTATGATCTGCAAATGTGTGCTATTAAAGCCATCTGCCCTTTGCAGAAGATGCTTCAATGCCACGGTGACAAACAGCAAATAAGTTTTTGGGGAGCAGCATGTGCTTTGCCTCCTGGAGCACCGAAGCATCTCTATTTCCAGTGGTGTATGTCTCACCTCTTTGCTTCCTGCAAGATATACAACCACAGCCTGCCATAGATGCAGCACAAGCGTGGTGGGCAGGTTTCTCTGCAGGATCTGATGGTGGGGCCACAGCAGGCAGTGAGGGCTGACCAGGGAGGAGCGGAGGAGCTCTCTTGCAAGGTTGCTGACCTCTCTGTCTCTGCTTTTTCAGGGTTACCTTTCCGAAGGCTTAGTAACAAAATGGTATCGCTCCCCCCGCCTCCTCCTCTCGCCAAACAACTACACCAAAGCCATCGATATGTGGGCGGCTGGCTGCATCCTGGCCGAGATGCTGACGGGAAGGATGCTCTTCGCTGGTAGGTTTCTGGCTCCCGTTGATTAGTTTTTTTTCTCCATCCCTCCTTCCTTGCTACCCAATTTGAAGGCTTTTTAGCGTGGCAGAGGGAATTCCCCTCTCCTTGCCAGCCAAGGCAACACTTGTAGCATCACTACAGGGATCCTGCGGTTGGTTATTAGACACGAGAGCTGTCTCGAGAACAAATTTCACTTGCACAACCTCTGCTATTAGAGGGTCCCTTGGTTGGTGCAAACTTCCCTGATACGGGCAGGCCCTTGGGGATGGAGAAGAGTTACTGTCTTGATTGTTACTCAGCCTTCTTGTGCTTGCCTGGGAAGGACATGTGGTGGTATGGATGTGATGGCACCCAGTGGGAAGCCACCGGCTGGTGGGGTGCCCAAGGCTGGCCAGTGTCGTGGGTGCCTCTGTGCCAAGCCTTGCCGGGCAGGGACGGTCTGCTGCCAAATGCAAAACCCCAAACAAAGAACAATTCTGATGAAACAACAAAACCTTTTTCTGCTTCTGGGTTTCTAACAGAAAATACGAGCTTTTTGTTGGGAGGGAGGATGCTAAAAACGTCATAGGGTGGAGTATAAGGACAGGAGATAGTGTGGCCCTGACCCAAGAGGTTTGTACTCTATGCCATGGATTTGAATTGTGATTCAAGGTATTTCTTTTCTTTGAGGGAAGACATTTGAATGCCACTACCCATTTTCAGGATTTTCCTATAAGTGGGTATTGGAGTTGTAAAGGTGCAGTGCAAGGAAAAAAAGACAAAAAAAGCACTGGCAAGGAGTGCATAATTATCAGTGCAGCATTTGAAGCTCAACTCTGATGTTCTGGAGAAGCAAATCTTTATTTAATACAATTCCAAAAATGCTACTGTCAAGAGCAAAGTTGTGCTTCCCAAGCTGGGACGCGGAGCTGTTCATTCAGGAATGAAGCAGTCGCTCTCTGCCTGTTGAACAAGCTGCCTCCCTGCCCAAGGTCTGCAGCAATGCTCCTCCTTGGTTGTCTTTCCATCACCCGTTAGTGTTTTGAATGACAAGGTTTAACGCATTTTGTGAGCAGCTGTTCACAGAGTTGTGTAAATAAATAATTAGACCCATTAATAATGGAGAAGGACATTTTCTTCACAAATATTTCAGTGCACCGCAGAGCTCCGCAGCTGGTGTTTGATTGCAGCTGCTCTGTCACTCCCTCCCCACTCCTGCTTGCAGCTTCCATATTTCTTTTGTGAAAGCTGAAAATTAAGCAGTCAGTGTCATTTTGAAGACATCATTAAAATTGCCTCCCTCTCCTTCCTTCTTCTTGTCCTCGGTTTTCCCTCCCCAAAATTTTCAAGTCCAGGGACTTCAGTTCTGAAAATTGTGCATCAGACCTGGCTGCTCCTGCCACCTCCTCGGGATATATTCCAGGAGCGGGGATGTCTCCATGTGCCACTTGTCCCTGCAGGCACAGGGCATTTTCTGGTCTCGCTGGGAGATGCTGCATGTGAGTGAGCTCCTGAGGCAGCTCTGCCAGCCGCCTCCCCTTGCCAAGCCATGATTTGCACCGTGGAAGAGTCTCTGAACTTTTTGAGTGGAAGCAAACTGGACGATGCCTTCCCAGAGCAGAGCTAAGGCTCTGCCAGTCCAGGGCACCAGACCCAAACTAGCCCCAGGTAAACCAGAGCAGCAGAAGCAAACCCGAGCACAGATGGCAGGGTCCTGGTCCTGCAGGAGTTGCACCAGACCAGAGCAATGCGCTGCCTCGTATTAAACTGGGTGTAGCTGGAGCCCCAGGGAAATCCTTTTGGACTCTGAAGTCAATCTCTCTTTTCCTATACTTGCTCCTCATGTCAAACAGCAAAAGAAACTGGCTTGTCCAGGCCCTTCTCTGGCCAACCCATCAGAGCACCCAAGCACTCATCTTTATCCTGGCTTTTCAAACTGTGCTTGACCCTTGTCTCAGCCCCAGCTTGGTTTTCGTGCTGTTTGTGGACCCCGGGGGTAGAAGCTACATTGGCTGACACCAGCCATCTACTGCCTAGGTGTCTGAACTGGTCCCTAAAGCTCCCTTCATGGTCAAGGCAGAGGCAAAGGCAGCTCCAGGATGTGATTCATCTTGCCTCTGTTAGCTGTCTGCCTTCAGCTGAGATTGTGCCTTAGAAATACTTATTTTTCCACTACTGCTCCTAAAGAGCATCTGGAGAACAAGCTGAAGTGCCCATGCTGGTGTTGCATGTGGCTACAAGCGAGATCAGTTCTGTCCCAGCTGCCCAGGCGAGATGCCCCAGAACAGCCATACAGGAACCTACTTTGCAGGTTGGTTCCTGAGAGTCCACGGCAGGTTAGAGATCAGGAGATGGGATTTGGCAGATCACAGACTGGGCTCAGCCGGACAGGTGGTGTGAGCATCCCTGCTTCTCTGCTTTCCAGCCCTGTGCAATTGCTTAATAAGCCCCCAGATGATGGCAGGATACTTAGTTAATGGGTGGGGATCAAAACCAAAGCTCAAAATATGTATTCCTTTTGGGTTGCTTTAAAAATAGTCTGTAGAGTTGTTATAGGAAAGTCCTGGCCCCGTGCTCCATTTTCCTGGTCTCCTCCTGTACCAGTAAGTAAAGAAGAGCCGGGGCGGGAGCCCGGCAGCAGGGCAGGGTGCCCATGGTGTCCCATGCCACGTACCATCTTACATCTGCTGATGTCCAAAGAGGAGGAGAATAAAACCCAACCACTCAGCATAGCTAAAACTGGCAAACACTTGTGTGGCAGCATGGGTTCATCTTTGCTTTTGCTTTTCTCCTCTTTGCTTGGGAGAAGGAGTTTGCCCCCAGCCAGCTGCAGCCCCCATCGCTGCAGGATGAGACTTTTGGAGAGTTCTGGGTCACCAGCAAAGACCCCGTGGGAAATAACAGTGATGTAGTTCCCAGAAAGTTGCAAACCTCCAGTAATTGCCTTACACTGGATAAATTGTTTTTTGAGTATGCATCAGCGGCACAATTTAAATTGGGTGCTCAGCATAAGTCAATATAATTAACTCAGTAGTCTATCTGGGGTGCTTAAGCAATGCAGTTAAATTAAGGTGATCGGTTATTAGGGATAGATGTCACTCGCTGCTTTCATTCTCCTACACAAGTTAATGAACCCCCAGCAGAGAGGGATCCCCAGCCCCTTTGCCCTTCCCATAGCCCCTTCTCTGGGTGATGCAGTGGCAGGAGCAGCTTTGGGTTTGGCAGAGCCCCGGGAGGGCACAAGAAATTTGGCTAACCCAAAGCTCACAGGAGCGTAGCACGTCTCCAACAGCTAAAATCTGGTGCGCAGACCTTTGGAGGGCTCCCCACCACGAGCAGCATGGAAAACAGGGAAGAGCATCCATAACTGAGTGGCTACAGCTCCCTCCAGTGACTTTTCCACTCTCTGCTGCTGAAGCGTATCTGAAAGCATCGCCAGTGGAAGCAAGAGAAAATAGAAGAAAAAGAAAAGCTGCCTGTCCTCGCAGATCTCCGTGGGGTTCACCAGTGGGGCCATGCCCATGACTTGAGTGCTGGGAGGTGGCGCGGTGGCTTTTCCCATGGGATCGGTGCCCACTCCCAGAGGAGTCACTAGCAGGGCTTGGGTGCTCACCTGGGACTTGGTTGCAAGCCTGGGGAAGGGTTCCCTTTTCCAAGACATGATCCTCCTTGTTCTCTCCTTGGGTAACGACAGCACATTGCGTTTATTCTGTCTGTAGTTCGTGTTTTTCTTTTCAGGAATTAATGCCTTCAGAAGGTCCCTAGGAATTACATAAATAGAGGATAATGGTGGAAAATTGGGTTCCTGAGAGCCATAATTCAACGCTTCCAGCCTTGCATTAGCAGCTTCTTTGTGTGACTAAACGTGGTGCCTTTCGGCTGCCAGGTACCTTCAGTGAGCAGTGGCTGGAGCTGCACTGAGAGGAGAACAGCCACAACACCTTTGTGACTTTTAATACCCTGTAATTTTGATCACAGTTTGGGAATTAGCCTGACTAACAAGGTGTTTGTTTGCTGGTGGTCACCTTTAGTTTCTCCTGGACCCATGCTGTGAACCTCTAAATGACCTAAAATTAGTTTTTCTATAGGAAAATGAATTCATTTGCCCAGGATTAATATTAGGAGGGTGTCCCTCTGTCTTTTTTGCTCTTCCTATTGCTCTATCTTCTTCTGAGGCTTTGTTCTGAGCGGACATGTGGTGTGATGGTGACCACCCATGCTAATGTCACTGTTGGTTTGGGGTTGTCTAAGTTCATTGCCGTGTCCTGGCTCAGATCTCTGCCACTCGGGGTGAAAGTGGCCACGACTGCATTGAACCAAACCTTGTTGATGCCTTGATGAGGCCATGATTGATGGAGACCCTTTCCCAACCTCGACGTTTGGACCTCTCCTTGCCCAGGGGAGTGTGTTTGGGGTCAGCTCCACGGATGTGAGTCTGGAAACCTCCTGCAGACCCACAGGGAGCTCTGGGCTGGGAAGGGCAGCCCCTGCGAGGTGCCAGGGACCTTCAAAGGGACAGGGTTGCTTCAGAGTGTGAAGCCAGCAATGGTCTCCACCATCCCCTATGAGCTGGCCTCCCTGCAGACTAATCAGAAGTGCTGTGCCATAAATGAGGTTCAGTCCTCTTGCTGTGGATTAGCTGGGTGCTGCTTGCTGGTGAAGCAGCCTAAAATCTATCAGTGGACAGCAAAAAGCCTTGGTAGCCCAAAAATCCCTGTTGGTTTGTCCGCCCCAGCCAGCTCGCTGTCGTAATGGGTAGTCCTGCCTCTAATGACAGAATATTTATAACCGGCGTTTCTGGCAGGCAGAAAATCAATAGTGCGACTCAGTATTTCTGCCAGGCTGCTTCTCTGTACACGTAGGAAGCTGGAAATCAGCTGCGGAGCTCTTGGTCACGTCCAATAGTGCGCTAAAGAATGGGATTAATGTTCATTAATGAGGCGGTTGGCTCCACTCGGCTGGCGCTGCCGCTTCTATCCTCTCACTGACTGGTAGCCAGTCCTGAGCAGGGGCTCAGGGATGCATGGATAAATATGTCCTGAAGGAAAAGGATTTAAAAATATATGATTGCTCATAGCAGTTGTGGGGATCGTCACCGTCAGAGCCTTGAATTGGTGCCCAGCAGCCAGGTGGGACCCAGCCAGAAAACCCCTTTCCCATCGGGAGAGCGCAGAGGTCAGGCACTTGCATTCATTTAAAGATGAAGCTTTGGGACTCCTGGAGCTGGGTTCATGATCTTCTTGTTATCGTTGGGGTTGTGGCAGCACTTTTGTCGCTGCTGCACAGAGCCGCCTTGCTTTTTGGTGTAGCACAGCACATGGCAGGGACACGTGGTGATGGCATCGGGCACTGCCCTGCTTGGCCGCAGCTGTGTGAGCCGGGATGCTTCATTTGGGGTTACAAACAAGCCCAGCCATAGTATTGCTTAAAGAGGGTTGTCAGTTTTGAGGCTGTTAGAGCCAATATCTGTCTCCTTCCATCGTGCAGGATGGACCCCACCAATGGATAATAGCTCCCATGCCCCATCATTTCAGTTGGGTACGGCTTCTGCTTCATTGCCATTTTAAATAGATGGCTAGGTTAGTTGAAAAGCTGCGCAGACAGCCTCAGGGTGGTTACACCAGGAGGGCAAATTGCCTAGGTTAACTCTTTCACCCTTAAAAAGAGGTGACCCGGCTGGGAGTCCCACCACATTTTCCTTGGAGCAAAGGGCGGTGGCTAATATGGGGCTGCATCAGCGTGGAGGTGCTGGTGGGAGATGTGGCCCTGTGGTGACATGGCTCAGTTCAGAGGGGTGGCTGTGCAGGAGGGTGGCTGATAATACCACCACCGCCCCATCCACCCCCGATTTAACTTCTAGGTCTCAACTCACTGCCTGTTTTCTACCCATTTAGGGGGTCACGAGCTGGAACAGATGCAGCTTATTCTGGAGACAATCCCCGTTATCCACGAGGAAGACAAAGAGGAGCTGCTCAAAGTGATGCCCATGTTCATCAACAGCACCTGGGAAGTGAGGAAGCCGCTGCGCAAGCTGCTCCCCGAAGTGGACAGTGAAGGTACCGTAGTTCCCGCTGACTTTGTCAATGTCCTTCTCCTGGGACTTCCCCCAGCTGCCGTGTTTTCAGACCTATTTCTCCAGGGGGTCACAAGAATCGTCCTGTCAGGCCAAGTGCATGAACGCTGGTGAATGAGAGTTGAGATATCTGCAATGCTTGCTCCCACCTGGAGCTCACACATTCCCATCGCTGTCCCCCCAGGTCCTGCTCACCGTCCCACCGGGGAAGGCATGGGCTGCAGGACAGCACTCATGATGCAGTAGCTTTCTCGCAGGTAGCTCATACGGAAATAAGGGTGAAATAGTCTTCCAAGACTATTCCAAGACACTTTTAAGGTGCATTCCTGCCTTGCTGTGCTTCTTCCTGAGCTGTAAGTGAGGGTTCAGCCCAGAGGTTATTTTCAAGCCCTGTTCATTTTCTTGCTGTGATTTTTGCATGAACACAGTTGTATAGTACAAGAAAATAAATGCTTTTACTTCACAAATGTCTGAGCTCTGTGAGATGGTTGCTACAGGCAAAAACATTGTCTGAGTGCTCCGAGGCTTGGACATCATTCGTGTTGGGCTGTCGCAGCCTGCAATGCTCAAATACCACTTCAGCCACTTCCCTCCTTTGGCTAGAGCTTAAAAAAATCAGCAGTGTGTTGTTGTGAGGGGGCTGCAAACCACAGGCTTTTGGACCTGAACTTTTGCCTGGAGCAGCTTTGTAGGCAGTGAGAGCTTGCAGGGCAGCAGCCAGAGTTGAGCAGTGTGGACCAGGGCACGTCAGCTCTTCTGAGCTCCTTCCAAGGCTTAAACCAGGCTGGTGGACCTGGCCACCTGCTTTTGGGAAGATGTCAAGACCAAGCCCAGCTTATGTTCGCTGGTGTAACTCTTCAAAGACGTCCGCTATATGGGCTTGGCAATGTAATACCCATTGGCCCGGGTTACCCAGGGACCACGTCGGCCTCTGGCAAGCAGGAATGGATTTATTCCCTGTCGTTACTGCGGGAAGAAAGGTCACCTGTGCCCCTTACATAATTTATTGACATTTTCCTGCCTCTCTGACCCGTAATATATCATAATATATAACTCGTAATATATCATTCCACCATGCTTCTTGCCTGCAGTCAGTGACCTTATGAAGCTATTGATTGCTTCCTACTTAATTAGTCCAAGCAATGAAATAATCCTGTGGGAAACAATCGGATATTAGTTAACGTTTAAGCACAGAGGCAATAGGTATGGCCCTTCCTTTCTGCTGAGTGATTTTGACCCTAAAGAAACGGTCCCATTCACACAATTAAGTCTTTAATGGGGATATTTCTGAAGGTGCAATGCAAAAGATGTAACTGAAGAAAGGCCTATTCCTATTTGTATTATCTGAACTCTAAGGGACTCCATGCTCCAAGAATCAGCTGAATAAGCAACATCTTTAATGACAGGATTTGATCTTTTCACATAACTTCAGTAAAAGGAATCATCAAAGAAATCACAATAAACCCTATACATTTAGACTTAATTCTAGTAACTTTAATTGTGCTTCATTTCCTCCTCCATCACCGTAGAAAGAGTCCATGCTCCACAGTCTTTCTAAAATAATTTCAGGCACTCAGGATTCTTTAAATATTAATGGACAGAATAATTTTACAGTGTTGGTCACGCCGAGGACTTCTAAAAATTGCACTTTAAATGTAATCCCGCTTCAGTTGCACGTAAAGATGTGCAATCAGTTGTCTGAAATGCAGTGTGCTTGTCGAATGGATCTGAGAGCGTGGAATCAAATCCCAACACCGTCCAAATGTCTTTTTGGGGTACGAGCTTAGCGTTCTGGCCCGGGATCGCAGCACCGCGTGTAACATGTATATGCTGTCCTGTGCACGTGTGATGCTCTCACAGTCATTTCTCCTGCCTTGCTAGATGAACTGACACCTGCAGGCTGCAGGATTGCTCCACTGCAAGCACACAGCTCCCGGGGAGGGTAAGATGGATGCAGCAAGGACAGAGGTGCCCGTTTGAGATGCACACGGGATATGACCTTTAATTCCTTCCTTACTTCGAGGGGATTTGTTATGGGGGAGGATTCACGAGGCTCATCCTGGAAAGGAAGCTGGTATTGCTTTTGAGGAATTAGGGAGCTTGTTTCTCTCTGCTTCACAGCTATTGATTTTCTGGAGAAAATACTGACATTTAACCCTATGGATCGATTAACGGCTGAGATGGGCCTGCAGCATCCTTACATGAGTCCGTATTCCTGCCCCGAGGATGAACCAGTGTCTCAGCATCCATTCCGGATTGAGGATGAGATTGATGATATTTTACTGATGGAAGCCAACCAGAGCCAGATGTCTAACTGGGACAGGTATGGTACCCAAGGCTGGGCCAGAGACCAGATACTGGCTTAAATTCTTTAGGCAGAACTTGACTGGTGAGTCTCTGACCTGCTCTTGATTGGGTTCAGTCACATATGTTCCAGACCCACCAAAGACACCTGCTTTTCCTTCTTTATGCCATATTGTAATTCTAGCCCAAGCTGGCACCTTGCTGAAGCCAGCGAGAGGTTCGTCATTGATTTCCACAGGGAGTAGATGTTGAATCTGCAGGTTGCAGTTACTGAGTATCTTTCTGCTCTTGGTTTTATTCACAGCCTATATTATCTTCATTTGAATTACATCTGTTTAAGTTACGCTACGGTTCTTTCCCCTGTCCTCTGTCCCTATAATACAAGTTATAAAATGTAATTGTTGTACGTTTTGGGGACCGGGCCTGATTTGGAGCTCTATATTTATCACTTTTCAAGGTTTGTAAGCCGCAGAGGCCACAGATCTGGGGTCTTTTAAAAAATCCTTAATTGTGTTGACTTTTAAATGGTTTGCTGAAAGTCGTACAGGAAGTTTAGAGCAGATCAAAGCCTTGAGCTGAGGTCTCTCATGTCCTAGGTGATTACCCCAGTTACTAGGCCAGTCCCAGTACCGGAGCAGGTAGGACAAAATAAGCAGCTAAGAATTAACTAGGTTCACTTTCCTATAGACCTTCTTCCAGCTGAGCGGAGTGAGGTGGCTGAGGATGTCTGCAGCATTTTTCCTCTCTGCATAGCAATTAAATCTCCTCGCCTTCTTAATCCACTATATTTCACCAGCATTGAAAAAATAATCTTAAGAAATCCCTTGCCTTCACTATTATTAATCTCTGTGCCTGGGTGAACAAGTTTCATGGTGGAGGCTGGCGGGGGACAACCAGGTGAATTAGGTAAGGAGGAAAGCTGGAAGCTTTTCTCAGGATATCTATCTTCAGTGTATCCCCACAGCTCCAGCATCCCTGCCAGTTATAGTCCCCAAAGCAGCAAATCCATTGCAGGAGGTCCTTTTCGCCTTCTCATCTCTTGGCTTTCTTGGTGTGACACAAGAAGCTGGGACCTAGACTGCTGGTCCTACTACCCAGCTGGGGGTATCTGCTATAGGGCCATAAATTTTGCAACACAAACTGAGTGTTTTAGAGACAGGAAATGATTTTGCTTGTGTGTTGTGGGACACCTGAAGAGCATTTCATTGCCAGGACATAGAGCCCCAATACCTGGGATAACATATCTTTTAAAGGCAGCTCAGTTAGGAGCCAGTAAAGTAGATGTCACTTTGAAAACCATGTCTAAGAATGGGTGTTGTCAGGTAATTGCAATCAAGGGAGTTTGACTGGCTTGAGAAGTTACCACTTAGCAAGGTGACCCTTCAGGGACGCTCTTGGTCCACGATGTCAGAGTAAACTGGTGATGTCCAATGTCAGTGGAGGTTTAAGCTCAACTTTTTTACTTTTATGGCCACAAACAAGGAGCACTCACACTGTGGGTGCTTGTCTCTGGGCTGAGGGACAGTTTGATTATTAATATTGTTAATCATATTTTAATCCCAAGATGCTCCTGTCCATGCAGCCTGGGCAAGCCTCAGACTCCTCATAAATTACTCAGCCCCCCTGCCTTTTTTAACGCACAAGAAAAAGGTCTCTAATGTTAATAAGAACTTAAAGATCTGTAGATAAGCGGCATATTAGCAAGAAAAAGGTAAAAACAGCAGCAGCAGCATGCATATCTGTTTGAGCACTGCTGTTTTTAACAAAGCCATCATCTGCAGTTCTAATAGCAGCGTGTCTTTTGCAGGTATCACGTAAGCCTCTCCTCTGACTTGGAATGGAGACACGATAAATACCACGACATGGATGAGGTTCAGCGGGACCCCCGGGCAGGGTCTGAATCCATTGCTGAAGAAGCACAAGTTGATCCACGGAAATACTCACAAAGCAGCTCAGAGAGGTTCTTGGAGCTATCCCACTCATCCATGGACCGAGTATTTGATGCCGATTGTGGGAAATCGTGTGATTACAAAGTGGGGTCACCTTCCTACTTGGACAAATTGCTGTGGAGAGACAATAAGCCCCATCACTACTCAGAACCCAAGCTCATTTTAGATTTATCCCACTGGAAAAGAGCAACCATAGCACCCACAGCTGAGCTATCGCTGGAAGAAGAACCATCCAACCTCTTTCTGGAGATTGCTCAGTGGGTGAAGAGCACACAGGTGGGTCTCGAGTGTCCCAGTCCTCTTCCGGAGATTCAGGAACGGAGCCTGCCATCTTCTCACCATTTCCACCAAGAGCCCACAGAGGTGAACAGCGAAACAGACCCTGAGTTTGACTTGGACGTCTTCATCTCCAGGGCACTGAAACTTTGCACAAAACCCGAGGATCTTCCAGACAACAAGCTCAATGACATCAACGGGGCCTGCATATCTGAGCACCCCGGTGAGATTGTACAAACAGAGGTGTACGAGAAAGAGCGATGGTGAGGAACCCACCCCCAGGAAACCCCGCTGTATCTCCCTGTTCCTCTCTGATGGTGTGGCCATTGCCCGGGGCTGAGTGGCTTCCGTCTGTCATTGAGCGTCCGTTTTTTACACTATACCGAATGCCTTTTTCTGAAAAGGCAAGCACAAACCACATGCCCCTTTTGATGCCTTAGGAATACCTTTAAGGGAATCAAGAGGTGTGAATAAAATACTGAGTTTCTTATACTGCCTTAACACTCTTGCCTTGCAATCTCTGGGACCTGTTTGAAACTTAAATGTACGAGGGAAAAATGACAGTACATGATAAGTTTACAAACAGAAGTCAAATCAACTTCTTTTCCTTTCTTTTTCTATAGCATCTTAAAATGAGGAGGACAAAATCAGCATTTTCATTATGGTCAGATACCCTTCTGGTTTGATGGGTTCCCAAAACGCCAAACTTTGAGCTCCTCTGAGGCACCCGTGTGAGTACAGGTGGTACGGAGAGAAGCGATGCCAGGCAGTGTCCGTGGTCAGCTTTCAGTCAGCAGAGGATGGAACTAGAGGTAGAGTTTGGCCATCAGACAGAAAATAACTCTTCGAGAATGTTAATGGGGAAGGAATTTGACCTACAAAATATGGGCCACTTGGGATTTTATTTTATTTTTTCTGATTGGAAGACAAAATTTTTCCTAAGCGCGTTCTCCTTCTTTGGTTTCTTGCACATCAATTCTCCCTTCTGTTGTACGGGGTAGATCTGAGCTCTCCAGGTACTTAGGAGGCCCCATGCGATGCATTTCAGTGTAACAACCTGGTGCTGCGAGTCCCGTCTCGGGCAGCTGCCCAGCAGACCAGCAAATTCTGGTGGTAAGGGCTGGACAGGAGTCGACAGCTAGAAACAGGGTGTCTCACGGTGCGATGCTGCCTGGCACCACCAGCTACACAGACTCAGCAAGGGCACTCACCTTTGCTAATTAAAAAAGGAATGAAAATACTACTATTTTACCTTCTGACAAAGATGTTGTGAAGAAAACAACAGTTCCTGTGGCATTAGATTCGTAACTGGCCACTTTACTTCCAGCTTCCTTGGAAGATGCTGGTGTCAGCAGGCAACCGAGCCCGGTTTGTAAATAGACACAAACACAACTGATCTACTGTAACTTCTGTTTTCATCTACACTTCTGAGCACCTTAATAATTAATCAGCTAACAAGAGTTTGTATATGGAAGAAATGTTCTATACTTATATTTAATCAAACTTGGCGGTTTTTTTAATGGAAGACCTGTAAATAGTGTCATAAAAGCCAATCTCCGCTTTCCTTGCCATCGTGTCACTGTGCTCTCCAGCACAGTTCTCTCTTTGTAAAAGAGAAACTACTGTACTTAGTAACTCCAAGGTCCACATTTAACTATTATTCCTGTACAAATTATTTCTACCCTTTTAACAAGCAATCTACTAAATGTTCTGAGATGTGAAGAAAACTCATGTGAGACTCGGATAACTAACAGCAGCATTTACTGTATTAACCCTGGTTTCTGTTCTTGGTGGGATCAGGTAGAGGTTTAGCTGTAGGAGAGCTTGTGCAAGGCATTGACAAGCCCCAAAACTTGTTCTTATTGTGAAGACCTCTAGGCTGATTGAAATGCTGGTACTCCAGCTGATCAGCAGCATAGATGTGAAGGCTGCTGGCTACATGGATGGGATGGGGTGGAAGTCCTGAGGCAGGGGTGGAGAAGGCATCTGGAAGGCAAAGACATTGGCCTCTGGTCTTTGCTTCGAATGTTCGGATGTCCCCCACGGTGGTTTAGAAAGGGGAAACAAGGGAGAAACAGAGGGTTGGTTTCCAGTGTGTTGCAGATTATTGATATACCTCAACTAAAGCCCAGCACTTTTACACATGGTGGGAGAAATTCAGACGCCGAAGAAGCAGCTGCCCTGAAGGGGAGCGGATCCAAATCCGGCCCCAGCAGCCCACGACTCGCCGCCCGTGGTCCTGCTCAGCTTTGCCATGCACCCAGCAGCAGCCAATAAAGGCTGGGAATGGGATTGCTGGTGCTCAAGTGAGTGTGTGCCCAGACAGGAGGAGGTGGCAGCAGCCATAGTTGTGCCCCGTCGCTCCCTGGTGCCACCCTGGGAGGAGCAGATAACGCCCAGGCTCTGATGGGAGGTACACAAATGCTGCAGCTGGAGGCATCAACTGGAAATGAGATATCTGGGAGCCGATGGAGTTTAAACCTGAAGGATAAGATCAGCAATGCGAGAGCTGACTTTTAAAACTCTCTTCTGACAGATTCAGCAACTATTTGCTACCGTTGGGTTAAACATGGAGAGGCGCTTACATGTGAAATCTGCAGCGATCAAACCACGCCAGCGTTTTCCTCGGCGGACATCGGTCGCCACGTCCTCTGAAACCAGAAGCCATTTTCCGTGGGTTGTTACATTCGGCCTGAACGTCTTCACCAGAGGCATACGGGACTATTTATTGCGGCCATGAAAGCAACAGTTTTGCTTTTGAATATTATCTTCTAAGGAGGAGTGGGAGCTTGGGGGCCCACAGTTAACGTCTAGTATTAACTTCACAAGAAGCAAATGGAGCTTATTGCCGCTGCTCCAGATTTTCCATCTCGGTTTGTGAGCTGTTATTTAATGTTGTTCCAAAACCTCGGCATCACGTGCTGAGAAAGGTGGGAACGAGAGGGGTGGCTTTAATTTGTTACCTGAGTGTGCTCAGCCGATCACAAGCCAGATTTATTTCTCATCTACAACAATAAAATGTAAGGCCTGAGCCTTCATTGCTTGGTAGCGTGTAATTATTTTGCTTATTATGAGACTTGAAATGTTTATTCCAGTACTCGCATCTAGGTTTCTTCTGCAAATGATGACGAATACCTGAATTAGCGTGTGCATCACATGAATATTTGCATTCTGGGGTTATTTGGTGTTGGGTGGCTTTTCACCGAGCTTTGCTTTGGCTGGTGCAGGCCGTCTGAGTGCTCAGGGTCACGGGGAGGGAATTTAGACCTCATCACCAACACGGTGACTTCTGCAAACTACTTCTTGCAGGTGTTTGAAGAATCATTTCAGTGCAAGGTTAACCATCAGGTATTTCAATAAATTTGCAGACATTACTTGCAAAAGAGAAAAAAGGGAGCATTGCTATCATTAGTAATATAGATGGTGTGTTGGGCCACTGAGGCCACGGGGCACCGGGATGGGTGGACATCCTGGATTTAGAGACGTGCTGGGCAGAGGCAGGAGGGACAGAGGGTGCTGCTTGTGATCTCCGAGGCTCAGGAGTGAGCGACATGGTCCTGTGTGGTGACGCGGGGAGGCACCGCAAAGACAGCACAGGGGACTTCACTAACAGAAGCAGAGGGACTGCAGATGTCTCCAGGCTGAGAAGGACCTCAAGTTTAGAGGCTGGTGTTTAAGCCAATGATCAGGTTTGGAAGTGCCCTTGTGGGTTCCAGCCGTTGTGGCCGGCCTTTGACATGGTTTTATTTGAAGAACAGAGGGACCAGCATCCCCCCTCCCTGAACGTGTGGGAGCTGCTTGTGGTGGCCTCCACGCAAGGGTCTGTCCTTCCACTACAGCCGCTCACCGGCCACAAGTTGGGGACTGGGAATCCATCAGGGAGACGAGGGTGCAGCTGCCTGCTCAGCTGCTCTTAAAAGCACCTTTAAATGTCAAAATGATGCCTCCTCCGGTTCAGTTGCTGGCCCGGTGATTGTTCTTCCCCAGTCACAAATACGTGACTATTTTTACTGCAGTTTATTTTTAATCGTGTTGGGATTCAGCAGCTGTTACACCATCACAGAGCTGCATTAACAAGATCTTCAGAGCTTTACCATTAGAGTAATGAAAAAATCAACTTCAGCTTACTTTTAAATATGGTTTTAGGGACATCCTAGGAAGCGTTTCCTATGCAAGCCACAGCCAGACTGAATATTACAAAAGGAGCTATTGGAGACTGGACTGCTGATGATCATTTCTGTGCCTTTTAATCCAACAAACATGTATTTGAGCAATTTCATGCCACCATCTAACATTTGGGAGAGCTTGCAGTGAGAACACTATATAATGTGGCATGCAGTCATTTCAGGTCTGAAATGTTCTTTTTTTTTTTCCCCACTGATTGTAAGAGGAATTGAAGAGGACAAATATACCATATGGTGTTTGCTCGTGAATAGTTGCCTTTGACATTTTCAAAGGCAGAGTTTGATTTTGAAGTAGTACAATACTTGGGTGAATGTAGTCCTCTCAAAGTGCATCTTCACTTTCCGAGACCATGCTCACCATGGTATTTTGAACTGCCATCTGGCCGCTGTTGGAGCTCGTTTACAACAATCACATTGCTAAATTCAAAGAATAGGATTTTATTTATCAAAAAAAGGAGAATCTGTTTTAAAAAGCCGACCTTTTCTCATGGGGGCTTATTCCATCGGCTCTTGGGTTGCAGCAGAATAGATTGCAACAAAGGGTTGCTTTGATTAATCTTGCAGTAAAAATCAGGTGGTTTAGGAAGTCTGTATAAATTTTCATTAAGCTTTGGAGAGAATATACCCAAGTACATCTTTGACAGGACAGACTATACCTAAAAATATAATTAATTCCTGTAATATCTCACTGTTGCATGAAGTGTTTTTGTGTACACACAGATGGTACATTGCTTTAAGTTTAAGCAATATATAATATTCCTCCCAGAAAATTGCAATAGATGTAGGTAAAGGTGCTTCAAGGTGTGATTTGAAGTCTCTGATTACTCTCTGTGCTTCTGTGTCCGCAGGTGAGAACCACTTGGGGCACGTCTGATGACCACTTAGTGCTTGGGTGCCAGCTCTATCCTCGTGTTTGTGGGAATTCCTACATAGGTCATATTGGTGGTGGTATAAATATCTGGGGCAAAATCTGGGGTAATTAAACAAAACTTTCATAGTCCAGGCTGCAGAATGGAGCAGGTAAGAATAAGCAGTGTGTGGGATTGGCTCTGCAATCAGGGATAGCAGAGGGAAGAACTGTGACGTATTTGAAGAATGAGGAGTTCCTCATGATGTCCTATTTTTATACAGCCCTGCACTAGAAGGACACTTTATAAAACTGATTTGAACAGCCTAAGTCTAGTGCCAAGTCTAATGAAAACAGTCCACAGCGGAGCAGCCTGAACCTCGCAGCTTGGCTAAAACCACCGTCACAAACCAGCTGCTAAAAATGCAAAATCTTCAAGCTCTGCAGAGCCATCATCCCCCATTGCCATCACTGCTTGGGCACCTGGGGCTGCCACCACCTCATCCGTAGCGCTGTAGATACCCATTAGCACCTGCCAGCTCTGCCCAGGGTGCACGGGGAGCAGGAGGGAATGAGCTGGTGGTGACGCTCTGTCTTGCTGCCATGGCCTGTGCTTTTCCATCCCTTGGTGCCTGTTATGGCATTTCCTTCCATAACTGCCACCAAAAACCATCAAGGCACCACTGGGCAATTCTTGCAACTATTTAAAAGGACCTGGTGTACACTTCTAACTGTATGCAAACCAGTTTGGGTTTTGACTGAACAAATGTGGGTGCAATGCCAACTGTTTTCATGGGGTTTTTTCCCCCTGCCACTTCTCCTTTGCTGCAGGTTGACATTTCAGTGCAAGAAGGGCAATGCCAGGTTAGCAAATGCCCTGGGAATGTCCTGCCTCTGGCAGCAGTGGTGAGCTGTGCAGCTCTGGGATGGAGCAGGCAGTACCGGGCTGGCTGCTTCTCCATGGTTATTGCAGTAACTATTTTAAAATCCTGAGGCACTTCTGTTAGTCCCGCTGGCACTTCAGGAGGGAAGTGAAGATCAATGGAACAGCCTGAACTCAGCCAAGTCCAATTATAAAGGGAGGTTGAGCTCCGGGATGAGTAACCACCTGGCTGCAAATGGGGCTGGGTGATGGGACGGGCAGTGCCATCATGTTTCTGTGTGGTCGCCCCACTGCTCTTGGAGCAAGAATAGGATGGGTTGATGTCAGATGGATGGGGTGAAATAGGTTTTGGAATGACAATTTAATAAAGAAAAATTTCCTTTAAAAATACATGCTGTCTGCCCCCAAATCCTGCTGGCCACTGTTAGCTGCTTCAGTGCCAGCAGGAGTGCCCAGGACAGAGCCACAGTAAAAAGCCTCTTGCCGTACACAAGTTCAGTGCTGCATCTCCCCGTGTGAGAAGGACAGTGAAAACACACTGCTGATGGGAGATGGGATGGGATGGGATGGGATGGGATGGGATGGGGAAGAGAGCACATGAGCATACAGAGGTGATGAAATTCCCCTGCTGATCAATAACATGCAGTAAGGGAAGAAAATGGTTTCAGCCTGAAGCGTTTTTGCTCTGTTCTGCAAGGGACCTGTGCTCATGAGCAGCTGGGTGCTGGGAAGCCACCGGTCATCCAGGTAAGTCCTTCTCTAAAACACTGAACAGTGTTGCAGGAGGTGGAAGGTGAAAGGAAACATGCCATGTGCATGAACTGGGCTCAGCCAGGCACAGCAGATCTTCTGTGCACATGTGCACATATAGAAATGCATGTGCTGAATGCCTGGGGGAGCCTCTGGATCAGGCCTCTGGATTGGAAGGGTTTGTTGTTTCCATCCTTATAGTTCCATCTTTCCCCCTCATCACAAAGCTCAGCCACATCTCTTCAGCCTCCTTTGCCTCTGGAGATGTGAACTCCTTCTCCATGATGAGAGCTTCTTGGCACTGTTGCAGGAATAAAAACACCAGGAGCCCGGGATACAACAAAGCAAATGCACAGAGGATCTGAGCTGTCCACACAAAAATAATTTGCTTTTTCAGCTTGCTGGAGGTGGTTGATACTTGAGTTATTCCATCCCTGAGTGAGTAGCCCATATTTTCAGGAGTTTGATAAGCCTAACAATGTTTGTGGATGGGCAGCATTCGCTCATTTGACTCATTCAGCATTTGACATCAGTCCCCAAAGCAGTCACTGCTGGGGAGGAGGACACCTTCAACTGAGAAGGTCTCCTCAGCCTCAGGAGTCAATCGTTTGGCACAGCCGGGTGTGAGGAAGGCTAGGCAAGGCAAGAGGGACATGTGGACTCCTGCCATCTGTCCAGTGTAGATAAACAGTCTCCAGGGGACAGACTCCTCTCTCTCCAGGGAGGTCTAGAAGCAGGAGACAACCCTCCTGGAAACAGTTAAAAACGATTTGGAGGGGCCTCCAGATTTTCCTGGTGTAATCCCATGCAACTGTCAGCTGTGAAAGGAAGGAAGAAGAAAAGCCTTTCTCTCCAGAGAAGACAGTATATGATGGTTATTCATCGCAGGCTGAAAAGGCTGTCACTGCAGCAAAACAAGGCCTTACGTTTGAGTGCTTCTGCCACTAATTCAGCATGCTGAGCAGCTGGAGCCCTCTGTGGTCCCACCAACCAAGATAGCGCGTTATTCTCTTCCTACAAAAGGATGCAGAGAAATTAGCTTTTCTGGCCAAAATTAGCAGCAAATCAGGGGCCCACGCCGCCCGTGCATGGTCCACACCATCTCTCAGACATGGCTGCTGCACATCTCATCCCGCTATCTGGTTCTGGAGCTGCACCCCACCACCTTCCTGAGCGCTGCCGGAGCCAGACAGGCTTTGCCTGGTCTGGGTGAGCTGCTTGATCCTCCCATTGCAGAGGGACAGGCTTGGCTGGGAACAGAGATGGTGCTGGCATGTGGAGTGTGCATCTGCAGAGAGCTGGCAGTGGCAGTTTATTTGTGTGTCACCCCTTAATCCTCAGCCAGGCAGTGCCTTCGCTCAGTCCCCAATGAAAAAAACAAATGGGAAACCAAAGGAAATGGTGGCAAAAATGTCAGCCAGTGAACTGCTGAGCAACAAACTGAAATATTTAATCACAGAGCCATTTACAGAGGGGCTGAACCACAGGAGTCTTAGTTTTTTCTTTTGGCTGTGACTTCTCTGTCCCCAGAGACACCGACTGACATTTTGCACCAACTGAACTGGCTCATTATAAATCAGACATGGGCAAGACCTGTTCGTCATCTCTCCACCGGGTGAGGGTCCGTTCCCGCAGCAGGTACTTTGTTGCTCTAAATCATGTTCCGCAAACACAGCAGTTGCCAGTAAATGCTAAGATCTTCCATCCTCTCGCCTGCCACTTTGAGCTGTGCCCCCCGGAGCTGTGTGGTCTCTCTGTGCTGCTGCATCTTCAGATGAGCGTCACTGTGCACATACTCAGTTTCCATTAGCCAACCCTTATTTCCTGACTGGGTGATTAGGAGCAAGGCAGAGCACTGCTCTGGGGCTCGCTCTGCAGCCTGCTCCTCCCTAGTCTGCTGAGTGCCCAGGGGTAAAATCAGCCCAGCTCTGTGTGTGCCTCTTTAACCTCATCTGTGAAATGGGAGACATAAAAAAAATGCTTTTAGATAGATTGATGAAAAGAGTGAGGTATCCTCTGGTTTTCTTCTCCAATCATTAAGCTTTTATAGAATCACAAAATGGTTTGGGTTGGAAGGGACCTTTAAAGATCATCTAGTTTAGGGCAGTGAAGTTAACATGAATGGGCTGAGTGGCAGCCTGCAGGGAACCCACCTCCTGCACCAGCTCATCCGGGGGAAGGCAGACACCGGGCCCACATGCCCCAGCTACTGCGACTCTGTTTCTGGCTGAGGCTCCCAGTGGACCTCCAGAGCTGTTTGCTCAGCAGCAGCCATAAAAGAGCCAGGATCTGCTCTTTGAGGAGATGAATAGAGAAAAGAAGGGGTGGAGGGAGAAACCTGGGAGAGAGGAAGCCGAGGGGATAGCGAGCTGAGCAGGCAGATGGAAGAAGTGGAGCCAAGCGGTGGATTCAGGGACTCCCACCAGGTCCTGGAGGCCTGTTTGCATCTGGGGTGTCTGGGGTGCAGAACCGCAGCCAAAGGTCTCCTTCGGGAGGATGTCCCCAAGCCAGGGCTGTCGCTCTGGAGGGCAGCTCTTTCCCAGCCACAGGGCAGGTGGGAAGAATTGTGTTTCCTGGTTAAAAGTCTGTTTGACTTCAGAGTCGTGCAGCTCTTGGAGCTGTGAGTTGTCTTAGGCGAGGACGGACCGCCCTCTGCAGGGGAGCCGATAAAAGTGGGGTTCCTGGCCTTTCTAATTCACTGTCTGGTCTAAACCCTACAGATCAACCCCACAGGGGACTCAAACTGATGACAGCACCCAGGGCGAGAGCCCCACCATGACCTTACATCCTCCAGCAGACTTCCATTTTCAGTACCCGTGACGTGCAGAAGAGCTGCAGGGCGAGGGTCTACCAGCGGTTGGTGATTTGACACCAAGCTTTTCCCCCTGCAGGGAGAAATAATGGGATCACACCTATTTGGCATAGGTGTGAGCAGTAGGGAGCGGCTGTAGGTCTGGGCTTGCAGGCTGGTGAGTGTTCCCCGCTCCTGTGAATGAAGCCAGGACGTGCTTTGTCTTGCTGAATCACATCTGGTAGGTTTTCTCCAGCAAGGTATTTAAGCACGTCATCATCAAGCAGGTCAGCAGAGTCATTTAAGTCACAAAATGGTTCTCGTGTGCTTTGTTGCGTGTGCTTTGTTGCGTGCGTGCATGTGGCTAAGCACTTTGTTCACCTGGGTTGGTATTTAAGTAACAAGAGGTTAGACTAGAAAAGCAAATTTCTGGTGACCTGAGTCCACACTGCGCAGGCGCTGAGGCCACCTGGATTGTACCAATGTATCTAAAAAATATAAAATCCCATCTTCAGCTTGGACAGTCTCTTCACTGCACCCTCTGACAAAGAAGGCAGGGAGTAACCTCCTCTCATGTGGGACTGAACTGATAAGTGCACTTGCTAAATTAGGTGGCTTTTAAAACCTAAGAGGCTCATGCTTTGCGGCAATATTACAAAAATTATGCTTTTTCTCTCATAGAGAGAAGCATGTGATCTATTGGGGGAGCTCAAAATAAGTCCAAATCTTTCTGAACAGTAACCTGGTGCTGCCATGAGTTCACTTATAAACTCTGCACAGCCCCCCCCGATATTTGGGTCAGAGCTAATGTACAGCTCACATTCACATGAGTTTATCAGCGGTTGAAAAAGTACAATGTCTTGTTGTTCAGGCCTTTCCTTTGTATGCAGCGCTGGAAAGTAAAGTATCCAAAAAGCAACACGTACAGCTGCTATCCCTGTGAGTATTCTCCGATGGCTGCAATTTGCAGTCTGCAGGAGCTGTGGGGAAGGATTGAGACTGAGGGAGAGTAATAAACTGACTCTCCTGGGCTCAGTCACGCAGAAAATACACACTGACTGCAGTCTCGTGCGCCTGCTTCCAGGCCTGGCCACATGCTTTCCCTGGGGACTCGGGGGACCGCTGTGGTGAGGGTTGGCATCTGGAGGCTTTTGCTTCTGACAGCGTCTAACAGCTTCTGCTGGCAGTTTCCCAATTATGGACTGATTGCCAGCACCTTTTGTCTTCAACTGACTCCTGGAGTGGTGGAGGAGCAGCCCTGGGAGGGCATTAAATGAGGGCATTAAATAACAGCAGGGGTGCAAAGGGACCCCAAAATGCTCCTCAGGACAGAAGGGATTGCTCAAGCCTGCAGGTCAGGCAGCCTAAACTGAGGTCCTGCAAAGAAAAGGGAGCAAATCCTCCTGGAAGCCATTTCCAAGCACCTGAAGTGGATAAAGGTGGTCCGGAACAACTGACCTAGATTACTTGCCAAGGGTAAATTGTTCCAGCTTTCTGTGATGGCTGCCTGATGGCTTTCTTCTTTCAGCACGCTGCTATTAGACCTCTCGCCAGCAGGCTCAGAGCAGACGTAAGATCTGTGGCTTCTGCAGCTCTGTGTCACGCCATCTTTTATCCTCAAGTGCCTTTCAGCAGTGGCTTCATTCAGCCTCAGCCCACCTGGTCCTTGGACTGAGGAAAATCAGCCTAAACTGGGAAAAAACTTGTTTGCTGGTTTTGGCTGGGATACAGTTAATTTTCTTCACAGTAGCTAGTATGGGGCTATGTTTTGGATTTGTGCTAAAAACAGTGTTGTTAAGGTGGAGTTTTAGTTGTTGCTAAGTAGTGCTTACCCTAGTCAAGGACTTTTTCAGCTTCCCATGCTCTGCCAGGTGCACAAGAAACTGGGAGGGGACGCAGCCGGGACAGCTGACCCCAACTGACCAAAGGGATATTCCATACCATAGGACATCATGCTCAGCATATAGAGCTGGGGGAAGAAGGAGGAAGGGGGGCACATTCGGAGTGATGGCATTTGTCTTTCCAAGTAACTGTTATGCATGATGGAGCCCCGCTTTCCTGGAGGTGGCCGAACACCTGCCTGCCGGTGGGAAGCAGTGAATGAATTCCTTGTTTTGCTTTGCTCGTGCGTGCAGCTTTTGCTTTACCTATTAAACTGTCTTTATCTCAACCCACGAGTTTTCTCACTTTTACCCTTCCAATTGTCTCCTTCATCCTGCCGGGGGGGGTGGGTGGGTGAGCGAGCGGCTGTGTGGTGCTTAGTTGCCGGCTGGGGTTAAACCACGACACCTTGCTAGCTAAATAGGCCTGAATTGTCAAGAGACTCAAGTTCCCTCCCTCTCAGAAAAGGGAAGAATCTTGTTTGTGAAAACTGTCAAGAATTGGAGACTTCCATTCACAGCAGTGCTGATGAAATCTTGATGGAGTTAGGTTCTCTGTAATTTAAACTACAGAAGAGCTTCTGAGTAAGTGCCAAAGCTCACTTCGTAGCAGAGGTTTTGTAGCTGGCTCATAATTCTCTATCCAGATATCTCATAACTAAGATGTCTGACACTGTTCCAAATCCAGATGTCTGCGCATTCTGGAAAGTGATATGAGGCACAATCAATATAAAGGATTTATGGCTTTTATTGTTTATTTGAGATATAAAACATCATCATGTAGTTGTTTCTCCTTGATCACATTTTTAATATCAACCTTCTTCTTCAGGAGGAGTTAGATTTTATGATCCAGTTTGCAATATGTGGCCAGTGAGAGTACATGTCGGATGACTTGAAATGCAGAAGAGCCCAGGCAGACATGGATGTGACATTGTGGGTCAGCAGCTACAACCCTGCTTTGGCAGAGTCCCATGGATTGCTTTGCCTTCAGCAATGGTCAGCAGGCAAATGGTAGCTCCAAAAGCAAAAGCTGTTTCTCTTTAGTGCCGAGATGGCACTTTGCTTATTAGCTCATAGTCTCTTTTCTCACTTCTTTCGTAGGAAACAGGGCTGATTTGCACTAGTTAGGATGCTATCCTTGCTAGCCTTATAGAGAAGTCAGGGTGGAGATGACGATATTGTGCTAACAAGTACAGAAAACTCACTCCTTGGCCTCTCAAGCCCGTTTTGGAGACCTGTGAAGGTCAATGGATCTTTTTTTGGCAGGTTTCTCTATTATTTTTGTCAGTCACTGCCATATGGAGACTAAAGCACACTGTTCTCATCAGAGAGAGTTTCAAGCCTGAGACAGCAGTGTAATTGCTTGGCAGCCCAGGCTGAGAATGTGGTGTCCCTCAGTTTAAAGCAGAAGTGAGATCATCAAGTGTGCGTATGCTGATGGGACTCATCCTTTAACTTTCAAGTCTCAGCACTGGCTCTGATCAGTCCCTGTGAGGTCCGTTCTCATTCTGCAGTACACATACACACAGTATGGGATGAGAGGGAGACAGAAAAGCGCTGTGTGCAGATTTCAGGATCTTAAACCCAGATGCAATGTCACCAAACACTTGCTGATGGGGTTAGACTCTCCCCCGAGGTGTCTGAGTGACACCTTTTTCCAGCTTAAGTGAAGTCAGTGGGATTTTAGGACTTCTAAACTCACTGTGAGTTTACTGTCAAGTTTTTGGTGCTTTTTATACCAGCTTTGGTCAAATAAAGGCATGACAATCCCAACTTGATATATACTGAGCGATCAGAAGAGGGCAGTCCTTCCCCTCTGTGCTTGCTCTGCTTTCTGCTTGAATTAACGGTCTCAAAGCCACAAGTTGGTGCTGCAGACTTGTGCTGAAATGGTTACACTGGTCCGGGATGTGGATGGATGCAACCCCTGAATGACATCGCTGTGCTGAAGTAGGGCCCACCATCAACACAATCCTGTCAACAAAGCTGCACTTTCTCCTTACTTGCTATTTTCACTGTGGAGCTGCAAGTATGGAATATCTGCAAGGATTACGTTAGTCCTCCGCCCCCTCTTGGATAATCACACAAAAGGGAGACAGAGCGATAAACCATTCAAGCCTCATGATGCAAATTAATTGGTTACTTCTGCAGTTAAAGGAGGCACATTAAAGACACAAGGTTTCTCTCCTGAGCCTAAATTGCCAGCCTCAGTTCGGTGGTCTGTGGTCTCTGCCCCAAGTGGTCAGGCAGGAGCTGGGCAGCCTTTCCTTTACGGTGCGCTTGCTTCTGCCCCGACCACGGTGGCCAGATTAGCTCCAGTACAGGTAAGTCTGTGCAAGCTGCAGCTCTATCTTCTACTTGGTGTGTGGCTGTATTAATGGAGCAAAAATGAGAAGCAAGGAGACAGTCATTGGTCAGGATGAGTGAAGTAGCATGGGGCAGTGTTGAAGGTAGACTGAAAAAACTGAAAATTGAAGGAAGTGGAGGAAGAGTCAGAAAAGCAAGATGAAATATCACCTGGTTAGACCATCTCAGGTTTTGTCACCATGTCCCTGGCTGTTCAGGAGCTCAGCAGAGCAGAAGCAACTGGTGATTTGAGTTCAAATGTGTCACCAGCCTAAAAAGAGGCTCCAGGTCAAAAGCAGAGAAAGTAAAACATAAATTAAAAAGCAGCATATGCCAGATGTGTTAACCTACAATGACAGTTACATGAGTCACTGACAAAGGAATTCATCAGAACTAGGGAGGGGAGCGACTTGTATCCATGCACGCCAAAGCTCCCTAACTGGGAAGACTTACAGACACATATGTCCCCAGGAGCTGGAGCTTTGTCATCTACACCATTAAATTGTTAGCACAATCCCAGGCATAGTTCTGGATCAGGCCAGCTAGCATTTTCCCAAACAACTGCTGGAGGCAGTGTGGGAATTAGCACACTATTCCCAAAATACAGTCTGCATGTGAATGTTGGTTTGGATGGTAAAACACTTTAATAGCATGGATGCAGGCTGTTCCCATGCGAGCTGGTCTCAGAGCCAGAGAATAGTCTGGACACATTTGATTGCAAAAATGCTATGTGAGAAATTTTAAGTGGAATAACTTTAAAAGATAGAACAAAATTACTAGGCAGAAGTAGAATCAAAATAACGGAAACAGTGTAAAGGTAATTAACAGTGTTGTCGCTCTGAAGATGTAAAAGAGGTAAGGTTTGTGGAGAGAAATAATATCTTTTAGCGGAACTGGTGTAATAAAAGATACTATCTTTCTTCACAAAACTTGCATTGAGGTAATGATCATCTTTACTGCCTAGTTCCTGCTATAGTCTCATAATGTAAATGAGAAGAGTCAGTAGGGTCCTCCATATGAGGATTGGTCTAACTATATAGTTAACCCTCAGCGCTTTTTAACAGAAATAAAGAATGGAAGGTAAAGATGTCAGTTTTTATCAAGGCGCAGAAACTTTCTTCCTGAGAGATGGCTTGTCTGCTAGTCTGTACTGTAAAAATTTCTGAGATTGGAGGTAGATAAAAACATGACTGCTTAAATAATTATTTGTTCAGTAGCTGTGTACATATAGATACATTATCAGTGTATTTATGGGAGTGACAGTGTAGGTGTTGAGGTGGCACTACAGAGGGAAGGAAAGGAGCCCTGGATCTAGGTGAGTAGAACAGAGAAATGATTTTTTTTTTTTTTTAATTCACATTAAGAATCAGTGATATAAAACCCAAGAACACTGGGTCCAGCTCTGGTAGTGTTGCTTTAAATAGGATATTTGAAAAACTAGAAATGTTACAGAAAGGAGAGACAAAATTATCTCAAGGATGGGAAACAAAAGTCTTCTGTTTGATTTATCAGATGGACTCAGTACAATCTGTAAGGTTTATCATGAGAAAAATGAAACAGGAAGTATCCAAGACTGTGATTTAGCAAAGAGAGACAGAACAAGCAGCAAATGATCCAAAGTCCAGGAAAACTCAAATGGGAAATACAGCACAGTTCTAGGAGAGTGAGTGATTTAAGCACTTTGATGTATACCTTCCAACTGCGATCGGATGACTTTTGGGAGATGCATTTTACTCAAGCACAAACTGCTGGCTTCCTCTGAAGAGGAATCCCAGTAAAACGCAATGGCCTGTACGCGTGGGAAATCTGCCACGATAATCGAATAGTCTTCTGTTGTATTAAAAATTTCTGAATGAATTCGCACCCTGTAGCGAGTGAGCTGTGAAACTGCCTGCGGCTGGTCCTATACAGCCAAGAGAGAGAGCAGAGCCGTGACAGTTGGCTTCAAGGGGTCGAGGAATGCCAAGGGCTCCCAGTTGTTCTCTTGGCAACAGCAAAGCAACAACATCATGTGCGCCAAAAGAAACTCTTCTGCATTGAGCACCAAATATGGTGATAAAAGTCCTCAGGAGGAAGAAGAAATGACTGCTTCTCTTGTTCTATAGCACAGGCGCTTGCATGAATTAGCTATAAATGTAAGTCACTCGGTGGCTATGTAGCAGCATGAGATGAAGACCAAGCTTGAGAAAGCAGGGTCCCACACTGCATAGGATTGCTCTCCATATAGATCAGACGTAAAGCACTCCCCTTGTCTCAGGACAAGCCAAATTTGTGTTATCAGGTAGTAGGCTGAGCTGTAGCATGACACATTGCTCCAGGATGCTGCTGCCCACCTGTGCAAGACTGGGGTTGTGTTAAGGCACGAAGCATGGTCCAGACCTCCTCTCCGCAACGACCTGTCGTCGCTTGAAAAAGGTTTGGTGGATTGGAGTCTGGATTTGAGAGTGAATTTAAGTGATACGAAAGAGCTGCTGGGAGAAAACGCTGGTGCAAAAGTAGCGGGTGTGCTGCCTAGAAATGAAAGCTCTCCCTCCCATTAAAAATTGTTGCTGGGAGTTTCAGAGCCTGCAGCCCTGCCAAATCCCATTCCCTGGGGTGGAGGTTTTTCTCTTCTGGGACTAATTACAACACAGCTTTCAAGACAGTCATTCTTTCACAAGGAAGTGTTACACGGTGTATTTCAGCAAGGCATTAACTGTTCATTAGTTATATTGGACAAGATCCTCAACCAGTCTAAAATGACGTGGGTTTACAGCAATACTGATTTATGCTATTCGGGTATGAAGTCCGGCGTTTTTAAATGCCTTTAATTTGGGCTATTTTTAGCCAGGCACAAAGTCATGACCTTGCATGTTATCTTAGCAATCCCCTTTGTTTATAGGTGCAGCACCGCATTATTCAGAAATGTTTCAAAGCCATCACAGTCATGCTGACGGGGGGGAAAGCAGCAGAACAGGCACTTTGTGACAGGCCCCAAAATCATGATTAGGAGGTTTTGATTAAGTAGGTTTATATATTTATTGTTACAGTTACTATAGCAACTCTGCTTCTTCTAACTGCACAGTGCTGATTCGTACATCTAACCATTTAAACCACGTGAAGTGCCAGAAGAGAATTAGCCTCACAATTTGCAACGCTGGAAAACATCTCTGAGTTTGGGCTAGAGAGGAGACGGACAGTCTCAGATGAGCCGAGCTGTCACGGTCCATACCGTCGTACCTTCCCTCTCCAAACACTGTGAAAGCTTAGCTGGGGATGAGTATAAATTCTACTAAGAAGGTGAGACCAGTGTTAGGACAAACAGCCCTATGTTATTATGAAAAGTGATGCTTCAGACTGCGATTCTTTTCTGGGCCTGGGAATTTTAGTGCTGACCTGCAGCATTAGCTGCCTCACCGTCTTCTGCCAAGTCTTCTGTTTTAATCCAACGTGCTGTATGTTACGGGTATTCCAGCCCTTCAGGCTCTGTATGGCAACACACCAGACAGGTTAACTCCTCAGTGCTGTTGCTCTGCATGTTTTGAGGAGCCCTAATCAGTGTAGGGGATCCAGGACTGTGACCCTGACCGTTGGGAAGCGGGTTCCGTCTTGCTTCAAATAACTGTACCCAGGGGGGGCCCCGTTTCACCGCCACCAAGGCAGCTCTCTGCTACCTTCCTCCCGTTTTGCCTTTCCAGCCTCGCCCTCCTCCCCGGCCTGCCGTCCCCTCGCGGCCCCCGTCCCCTCACAAGCCCCGTCCTCTCACAACCCCCCTCCCGTCACGGCCCCCGTCCCCTCACAGCTCCC
>WAAD01033560.1:47831-61708 GCA_013389945.1 Fregata magnificens | reverse complement strand
CCCCTCCCCTCACGGCCCCCCTCCCCTCACACAAGCCCTCGCCCCGCCTCCTTCCTGGAGCACCGCCCCTCGGCTCCAGGCTCGGCGCCCCGCCCCTCCACGCTGATTCGCTGTCGCGCCTGGCCTAATTAACATATAACAGGCCGCGCCCGGCCCCGCCTGGCCCGGTTTCCCCTCTGTCAGGGAGGGGAGCTGTGGGGAAGAGGCTCATTGGCCGAGCGCGGCCGGCGAGCCGGCTTCTTTTTCATTGGCTGCGTCTGTTGTCAGTCATGGGGAACACCCCGCCCTCCGGGGTGTCCCTCCCTGGTGCCTCCTTGTTTGCTCCATTCAGTGGTGGGTTCCGCGGCGGACGGAGCTCCGGCGGATGGCAGCTGCTGTTGCACAATAGAAACAGGTCCTCGGCCAGCATCACTCAGAGGGCAGCAGCCGCAGGAGGAGGTAGATCCCGTTCTGGTAACAATTTTAAAATTGCAATGGCGTACGAAAGGCCTCTGCCTCTTTACAAACCCGTATCTTGGGGGCGTTTTCTCCAGAGCCTCGACCCTTGCCGCCTTTCCTCCTCGAGTGCCTCCTCCCCTTCGACACCTCTCCCCCGGCCCTGCCGCCTGCGTGTAGCCAGGGTGAGGAGAGGGCGTTCGCTTCGTGCCCTGCCCGAGCGTGCCACCGAGCCGGAGTCGTGCGGTGGGCAGGACCGGGGCCGGGCGGGCCCGTCCTGCCGTGAGGGGGGGGACGAGGCCCACCCGGGAGCGGGGAGATGGATGGAGCTCCGCGTCCCTCGGTCCGCTCCCTTGGGGCCGACTGAAGTGGCACCAAAGCGGCAGCTCGGCCCACCCCCGTTTGTCGGGANCCGGCCGGCCCCGGCGGCAGGTGGAAAACACCAAAGGCGGTTGTTTTCCTTCGGAGGAAACAGGACGCGGGCCGCCTGAGCCGTGCAGGGGTGTGTGTTTACCAGCTGTCAAAATGGGTGACGAATTCAGCTGCTGCCCTCCGAGAACAACCCCCCTCGTTCGTAGCAGCTCCTCGGGTCAGGCCTGGGAGGACGCTCCCCCAGACTCCCCAAATCCAGGGCGCAGCTGCCTCCGCAGCTCCTCGGCATTGGCTGCTGGTCCCCGTGCCGACTTTCAACCCGCGATGAACTTTATGGCGCGGCCCTAACAGCTAGAAAGTAAAAATCGGGGAGTAGCAGAGCTGCTGGTGCGGCGTTGGAAGAGGAAACACCGTCAAGCTGCCTGGTATTTTTAGAGCTTGTCTCTGCAGTCCTTGGGTTCTGCCTCTCGGCTATTTCTTAAAAGAAGTGGAGGTGGCTGTTTGAAATGCCACCGTTGCGGGTCCCGCGCTCCTCTTGGCCTCGCCGTACTGTAACGTTAAATGATGCAAGATAAGTGCTGGTCTATGAGCAACTTAGTGTGTTATGTCATGGCATGGACCTCGTAACTACTTGAGGAAACCCAAAAACATACAGCAGTGTTGGTTAAGGGGTGATGAAAAAAGATGATCTTGCAGCCAAGCAAGCTACCAACTATTTGGTATCTTTGTGGTCTTAATTCCAAAAAGTTAGTAGTGAACAGCAAAGGGGAACTTTCTACACGTGTGTATATACACATGGGTAATACAAAGAACTAGGCAGAATATGAAACTCTGCATGTAAGCCGTGTGTGTGCAGCCAGCAGTGCCTAACGTGTTGTTGGCTTTGTTAGACGTGGTCAGGTCTATAGAAAGTTGGCCTGAGCATGTATTTTAAGAGAAAGCGTGTGTTATGGCCCCAGGACAAAACTTCTGATAATCAGTGTTATGAGTCAGCAGCGTGAGTGCAAACAAGATTTGAAGCTTTTTCTTCTGCAAACTAAGAAAGAAGCTGTCAGAATGCGTGGTAGTGTGCCGTGCTTAAGTGAGTACTAATTGCATGTTCCTCTTTACTACTGGTGGCAGCATCTTTACTGCAACAGAAGGAACATTTTGCTGTTACTTGGGCTGGTAACTAATTGCATATGGATAGTTTTTCAGATTCTTCTGTAATTTAAGCAGGGGGGGGGTGTTTATGTCCTGACTGTAGTGCACACCAAGGTTTATAAGTGATTGACAGACTTATACTTCACCTGGTTGGCACTGAATTAGCAAGCAGCTCAGTTTCTCCATGCTTGTTGCTGAGTTATTCTCCCAGGAAGAATTCCCTTTTGTAAGTGTGCAGCAGTTGTTGAGAACATCCTTGTTTCTCTCTCAACTTATATCCAAAAAATTCGTATTTTTGAAGTGAAGAAAACAGCTCTAATACAGCTGTGTACCAGTTCTTCAGAGTAAAGCAACAGTGGCTTTCTGTTTATTTGGAGGAACTTACTATTCTGCAATCTTTCTGAGGATTCTGCAGGATAAGGCCTTTGTCCCGCATGCGTAGATGCGCTTAACTTTACTACTGGGAGCCCTCCTAGTAAGACAAATGGAATAAAATCAAGAATGTGAACACATCTTGTCAGAGTAAGCCAAAAATACTGCTGGTGCAGCTTCCACAGTACAAGATAATGGACTTTCTGATACTTAAGAAAAATATTTAGGTCAGATCCATTAATGTATAAAAAAATAGCTCTCTGGTGTTGCATGATAAGAGCTTTTATGAACCAAGACTCCAACACCAAACAATTTAGTCCTATTTTCTGGTTATGCTGGGAGAAGTTTGCTAATACTGTAACTTAAAGAAATGTAGAGAACATATGCTCTTATTACAAAGGTGTTCTGAAATGACTCTCATTTGAATTTGCCTAAGCGTGCTTTATTTGTTGAAAGTTTTCAAGCCTCAAATTGTGAACTTGCTCTGCATCTAACTTTTCTCCTTGTTGAATTGGTTGCCTCAGAACAAGAGGGAAGAAAAGTAGTTTCAAGATCTGCTTCCAAAATGACCTGCTCACCAGTGCCGAACATTTTATTAGTAACGCCCCCCCCGTATGGTTGTTCCTTTTACTTTGCAGATCTCAAGGTATCTTAGAAATGTCCTTTAAAATGATGGCTCAAAGACTTTGCTGGAAGGAACCTGAAATATTATTACCACCATTTTCTGCTAACTTCCCCCAACAGCATCTGGTCAGCTTGGGGAGTCAGAGGTACTGAGTTGCAGTGTGGAACTGCGTCACCCAGCCTCATATCTCTGCTCCTTCCTCCGCACATATATGCATTGGGGTGCTCCCAGTGTAAAATGGAAGTGTCCCCTTCCCCCTTGATCTGCAAAGCACTCGCTGCAGTGCTGCAGGGTGGCGGGAGCAGGGAAAGCTTCTTTCTTTAAGTAAAAGTCTCATTGGGAGAGACATTTATAGTTGCTACTTGCCTAATGTAATAATTTTAGACTGCTTTATCATTACTGAAGTGATGAAGTCAGCTAGTGTGTGCCTGGTTTGTGTCATGCTCGGGTAGGAAAGGCTTGTCTCTTTATTTTAAAAAAAAAAAAAAAAGTAGGGTGCAATGGTTGCATCCACACCAGACTCGGGATAGTGCAGACTCACTAGCTAGATTGCTGTGGGTATATAAGAGAAAACGTTTGTTGGCCCTGGTGCTTAAAAAAACAAAACTGATTGAGACCAGAAAGATTGGAAACTGTGAGGCCTGTATGGTCTTGAATTAATAGTCCCAGCTTGTGTTATCAAGAATAAGCTCCTGTTAACACATAGGTCTTGGTAATTCCTGTACATGAAAGAAAGACTGGAACTGTTCATTTACGCAGGATTTCAGGAATTCTTGAAGTATATTTATATTAGCCATCCTTCAAACTGAAGGAAGACTGCAAAGTCATCAAGCGCAAGTTGCTGTCCACTGGGAGACACTCCTTAGTATTAAGGTATAATTCACAAGTCAGCCAGCCTGTGCAGTAATTGAAGCAGACCTTGCTTTAACTGACACCGAGCTTCCTGACTCTGAGCAATGTAATTGTACCTTTTAAAAGTATGATGAATCTTGCCCTTAAAAGTGGCTTTTGCAATTTAACAAATCCATAATTGCAGCAGCAAAACATTTGCTCCTAGATAAGGGCACTTGTGCAGTATTGGTAATTAGTTTGACCTGGCCAGATGCCTCCTGATAAGGCACAGAAGAGAGCTGTCATCTGGTATGCTGAAGAATTTAATTCTCTCAAATTGTCACACAGCATGTATGTGGTAATACGTCAAAAATTACCAGTTGTGTTGGATTAAGTCTAGTGGTGCACCAGAGTCTTGTTTAGTCCTTAACGTTGTCAAGTACTGAAAGAAGAGAAGAAATCCTTGTTCTGGTTGTGCTGACACATGTTTTAGCAGGAATTTTATTCCTCTTTCAATTCCTCTGCTTTCTTTCTAATTCCTCCTCACAGGACATTGCACAACCTCTGTATCTGTTTTCACATCACTGCAACCCCCGTCTTTCCCTCAGTTGACATCTTTCCCCCTTCTTTATCAGCCTCTACTCCCAAAACCATCTCTCCTTTTTCTTATGGTTAAAGTACCACCATCTTAAGCCTGGTCTCTCTTCTACAAAACCCAACACAGTACATAAACCATTTAAAAACCTTGCCACAAAGAAGCAGAACCCAACCCTTTCATCTCCTTGAAACCAGGTATCGGTTTGGGGACCTTTCTTCCAGACCTGTCCTTGCAGCTTGCTGCCTGCCTGAAGTGCTTCCCAGAAACAGGGCTGGTAAAGAAGAGCCACCAGGCATGAGGCTTCGAGTCCCTTCTTCCTTTCCCATGAGGCTGGAGGAGAAGCAGAGCTGCCCAGGACAGCTTATTTGCTGTCAGTTGGACCATGCTGCATCTGAAGTATTTTTATTGTCTGGTGGCATCTTTCATCTGAGAAGCTGTTAGCTGTAATCCCAAACTCCTGGTGGGAGCTGTTTTTATGGCTACCCCAGTGCTGCATCTGGTTCAAGCCGCCCTGTGAACCTCAGCTGGGTGTGAGCAGTGTCAGCCTGGGAGCTCTGTTTTAAAAAGCATTGAACTACCAGTGGCATGTATAGATGTAGCCTTGATTTTTAATCGTAAGGGTTACTGAATTGTCCTGTGCATGTATTCTTGAGGAGGAATTAGGACTTTTAAAGCAGCAGGGCCTGGGCGGATGGGTGGCTCATTCTTGCCAGGTTCGTGGCCAGCAGAGCTGGGAGGAGAGGGTAGGTGAGTCACAGAGGGCTGCAGCCACGCGGGCAAAGCACAGAGCTCGTGGCACACCTGCAGAGGAGTATGGACAGGGGATGGGGCAGGATGCTTGCTTTGTGGCTTTAAGGTAAGTCATGTTCAGGTGAGTTTTGGAGGCAGATTCTTGCTAAAACATGTTTAAAAGTCTGCAACAAAAGGAGTTAGAGGAGATGTGCAAGATGGGAGATGAAACAGAAATAGGAAACAATTAGAAGAGCAGGGGAAGGAGAGCTCAGGACTGAGTAACTCATCAGGTTTTATGCTGGATATAAATTAACTGGGATCGTATCTCTTGGATCTAAAGAGAGGGACTGAGTGGAAAACGAAGCCTGATTCCTCCCACGTGGTGTGTGCATCTGGGATGGCTCCACCAAGAGAATAATTTTAGGTGCCTGTATGGGCACCTCAGAGGAGAGGAGCAAGCCTCCTCTCTCAGAGGGGAGAAGAAAGATTTGTAAGGTTTGAATCACACCCCTGAAAAGTCTCTTTCTCTCTCTCTCTCTTGTTGATTAGAGAGTTAATTGATCAAGTTAGGAGAAATGTGGGCCACAATCTTGTTTGGTTCTTAAATGCTGATTAATTGCAATGAAGTAATTTAAATTTAATTAGAGTAAGATAAGGTGTAGTGTTTGGCCTAGTTTTTAATTCCTTGTTTAAGGTATTTGCTCATGACAGACTGAAGCCACCCTAACACCAGGCTGATGGGATACGGGCTGAGGTTTGCTATGACACTGTAATCACAGATCATTTTACCATGAGGAGATGGACTCGCAATTGTGTAATGATGGCAAATGAGCAATCAGAATTAAAAACAGTTAAGACTGAATTTGCTATTCCTAAAGGCTGGTTGTATTGCCACACAAATTTAATTTTGCTTATCTGATCCTGATTTTCAGCTGCCCTGAGTTCTGGCAGACCAGCTGTGTTTAGTCCACTGCTAGCTGGTTTAGGGAGGAATTATCATGTTAAAAGCAACATTTGTTTGTAGTGCTGGCAATGCTTCCATTCCTCCTGTCTCCACGCAGTAAATTTATGTTATTTACCAGGAAACAACTAAACACATGGGTTTTGAGTGGAACTTTTTTCAATTGCAAGGCCTAAATAAACAAATAAAGGATGAGAGAAAGGGATCCCGCTGAATGTCAGTGTTGCTTTCCTCTACGCTTTATAATGGGTAGAAGAGAAACTCGGGTATAACTGATGATGAAAAATATTAAATGTTTGCATGTTCTTTTAATGCTTGGAAAGATTTTGAAGAAAATCCTCCCATTCTAACTTGTAAGATCAGTCTGCCATCTTAAAAGCTGATTATGTGTAAATTTGATTATGGAAAGGTCTTCTAAAGTATTCAGGCTATATTTAAGATAATTAAGTTTTGTTCCTTAATCTAATTTTGGCTTCCATCTGGAAGAAATAAAAAATCCAAACCATGCGTCGTTTCATTCCTTAAAAATGTCTCATACCTGCTTTACTATCCTTGCGTGTGTCTTGAATGCGAACATGTAGCTGGGCCAGGGGATGGAGCACTGGCTGCAAGGATCCCCCACCCACGCCAGCTGCAACGGGGAGGGAGAGGGGTTCCCTGCCATGCTGATCCTGGGTCTCTGCCTTCCTCCACTGACTGTATAGGCCTATGGGTAAAGGGATCTATTTTTTTTCTCTCCCCATGTCAGGATTCTGCACGATATTGCATCCAAGCTGTGTACGTCTGTCCTTTCTGGCCTGCCATCTTAATGTGTCTTCATACAGGTCGTGGGCCTGTGTAAGGTCTCTCTGTGATTGCTATTGTCGCTCTGTGTTGGTGAAAGAATGTTTAGAGACGAGTCCGGTACACATTCCCTGGCAGTACTTTGTTATACAAGCATGTAATAAATTACGATTTCTGCTCCAGAGAACTTGCAATTAATAGTTGAATAAAATGGGTTTGAGAGTGGTTATCACCTGGCGAGATTAAGAACTAAGCTTTTGAATGGTGCTGTCAGCTTTTTTTGTTAGGGAAACATACCCTTCATTGAAAAGGATATATTCTCTCTGAAAATAACTTTTTTAGGTTTGGAATTTAAAAAAACCTCAGCATGGAATTCGGACTTCAGTGAATTTTTGACCATTTTAATTCTACATTTTGTTCTAAGCTAGTTTTAATATGCTAATAGACATAGTTTCTTTTCTTTCTGTTGTCCAGGCCACAAGATTTCATTGTAAGCAAGCTATTGGAGAAACTCAGCTTAAATTTTCTTGCTGCACTAGCCCAATTCGTTCTGTCCTCCCTGGTATTTGCACTGGTACCAGTTGCATGGGTCGCCACAGAAGGTTAATATTTGCTAATGGCAATTCTGCTCTGGGCTTATGATGCAGCTATAAGGCAATACCTAGTGAATGCTGGCTGACTGCAGCCCACAGCATAATGCTAGCTCACATTAGTATCCCTGTATGTTTTTTCAACTCACTCATGTGCTCTCATCATTGTAAAGCCTGCCTTCTTTTTCCTTGTCCTGGCTGCCGCAAGGCAATTGTGGGTTCTTACCACGGTGTTAGAGCAAAGAGTCTTCTCTAGCATGTACCTATTTCTTTTGCAACAGATGGCCTACAAATATGAACATCAGTCCCACTGCCTCTGTATCTGAATGATTTTCTTTTCCTTTTCCTAGGTGCAGTATAAAAAAAAAAAAAATGTTCTCCCGACTAAGAGTAGCCGCCACTCCCTGTGCGATGGCATGTCGCAGTGCACATACGAAAGAAAAAGGCAAGCCACTGATGTTAAACCCACGAACAAACAAGGTCGGTAGTGTGTGATCATCAAATATCTTATCTTCACCTGGTAATCATCCAATGGACCTTTTTCCAAGGTTAAACCACCTCTGGGAGGTGTACTGGGCTACAGCCAAAAAAGGGTACAGGAGATGGAGGAGCCAGTGATCATTTCAAATTTACAACATGGACACCTACAGTACAAGGACTTCCAGTAACACCTTCTGCTTCTGTCAGCCTGCACTTCCCCTGGTTTGCTGTGGTTTACACAATCCATACTGCTGCTTCCTTGTGCCAAATGAAGAGTCACCGATTCTTGCTGATTAATGGCTTAGTTTTCAGGCCAGTTGAATTGAAGTAAAGGTTTAGCAGATAAAGAGTCTTATTTCATAGTTTGCAAAAGTTAATTCTGAATTCAGTCTTGCTAGTGATAGAAAGTGTTAGCCTCTCTGTCCTAGTCCTGGCTTTTTCCTGGAAGACTATGAATTGGGACTGAGCCATATCAGTAAGAAACATCCCTGTGCAGAGTCGGACAGAGAGCATCTAAAAATAAGCCTTGAATGGAGCTAGCTGGGAGGTAGAGACATTATGTTAATTCCAGGCATTGGGAGGAACTTCTAAGAAAGAAGCTTTTTTTTTTTTTTCCCTCCCCTTCACAAAACTTTTCCTATTTCCCCAACCCCATCCCCAATCTCTTTTTTTTTTTCCAGAGTAGTAGTAGCCTTCAGGAATATTGAAACAATTAATGTGTAAACTAAAACTAGTAAGAAATGAAATGAGGGCTTTTGGTAGCAGATCCAAGATGTCTAAAGTGGCCAAGAAAGGTGACAAATCTAGCTGCCTCTGACTGGGTACTTCCTGAGCAATGGAACTACGGAAGCTGGACTTCCATAGTTTTATCCTATGTTTTTAATGTCTGGCTTTTCTCCTCTTTCCCATTCTCTGATTTTATTTTTTTCCCCTCCTGTAATGACTTATGTTTCCCCTTCACTGTAGATTTCCTTCCCTTCCTTTTCTGCCCATGGCCCTGACTCCTTCTGTCCCCCTGTATTCTTAGCTGCTTCCCATGTCCCCTTTGCGTAGACGCAAAGAAGCACGTGCTGCTATAAATTCGCCAGCTGGCAAGACGGACACATAACCCTGAGCTTTTCTCTCAGCAGAAGGGCTAGGCTGGCTCTTTCCTCTGCACAGCAAAATCTTTTTTTTTTTTTCTTTGCTTTTCTTTGTCCCTCTCTTTTTGTCAGAATTAGAAGTTGGCCAGTGGGCTCAAAATATCTGGGGAGGATATCAAGCTAGAAACTGCAAGCTGCATTTTCTTGTGTCCTGCCCATAACTACAGGGAGAATTGCTCATGTTTCTTTTGGCAAAAGCGATTCCTGAGTGTCCCGAAAACAAAGGACGAAGAAAAAATGTAGACCTGTAGTCATGTTTCTTACCGTTTCTTGTACAGTATAGTGTAGTGTGAGAAGCCTTGATGAATGCGGGTTGCGTATATGGAGAGCGAGCTGTAGAGAGACTGGCTGACTGCAAAAATAAAATTGGGATTGCCATGTTGGGGAAGGACAAAAGAATAGATTGGTGTGATTTGTCAAGATCAGATTATCTTGACACTTTTCTGAGCTATAAACACTTTGACATGCCAGTGGAAATTATTTCAAGCCCTGTAAGCTTTTCCAAGTGCTGATTATGCAACAGTATTCAGAAACAAAAACAATAGGTCATTTCTTACTGTTTTTCTAGTGGTAATACCTTTCTAATTTTTTTTTTTGAGCCTGGAATTCTCTGGTGCACTGAGCACAATGCAGTATTTTTTATGGGTTTTTTTGAGGAGGAGGGAAGAACATAGAGCTGCTTATTAATAGCAGTTGATTTTTTTTTTTTAATTTTGAATGTCTCCAGGAAATGATTCTTGTGACAGGGAAAAAAACTTTCCACATTTGTTCGGCTCTGTTGAATCAGTCTGTCATTAAGGCTGACACCTGTTTGAATGGATCTGTGACCTCGTTAAGCGATAATGCTTGGTACTGGATGCAGTATCTGTATAGAAATGTATTTTGGAAATTCAGCAGAGAAATAAATGATTGACTAAATATGGAAAGTACTTTACCCTTTGTGCTTTTCTTGCCCACAGTGGCTCATGCGCATAAGTATATCATATACATACAGGCACAGATAAAGGGCTTTATCTCTTGCTGGCAGCTTGTTGAGATCATCATTTTATGACTTGTGTTTTAGTTGCTTATGTTTAGTTTTTACAGTCCCTACCAACTCTACAGAACATTTGGTCTCCTTTAATATACGTGGGCCCTAAAGTAAGAACTGCAAGATGGCAGCATTGCTAACAGAAAACCACCCCTTCCCCTTGTGCAAATTAATCTGTTCCTTCTTTTTGCCATTAGAGTAGGTTTTTCTCTTACCATGTGGGTTTTTTTTCTTTTCTTTCCCATCCTTACCTGTATTTTGCAGGTGCATACTACACCTACATCTACTAGTTTAGGTGTTTGTGTTTCAAGACTGGTTTTCAAGCGTTTATTGTCAGGGCGGCTCAGAAAAGGTCATGAGCTATATCAGTAATGCCCTTGCTGTTGCAGCCAAACAATTGCAGAACATACTGTAACTGCATTGCTGGCATCCATGTATATTTACGATCTTCCATGATGTTTGATTTCTGCTCTGTGACAGGGATTCAAATTACAGTTAATTGGCTTCGGGACCTTTTATTCTGCTGGAGATCCCTGCTGTGCCAAGGCAGCGTTTTAAGCTTGTTGGGCGCTGAGAATGCTGTTAGGACATCTCATTTGTTTAGTACTGGCAATTAAATTGTTATTTATATTGTGGGAATGCTTCGGATTCTCGTTCAAGGGCCAGGACTTCTTCCAGCACAGAACAGATGATGAAGGGGTAGATGATCCCTGACCTTGGCAATGTCCATTCGGCCATGTAGAGTGGCATCAGTATGTCTTTATCTTCACTGGAAATACGTGACCTGTAACATTATTCGTATATTTGCTTCCTGTGTGCTCGCAGCAAGTTTGTGACTGAATAATTTGTGACACTTTCTGTATTTTAGTTGATGATCTTTTTTACCTTGTGGCATCAGTTCTTCTTGTTGCTCTCTTAAGTTCGTGACTGTATTATGTACGGTTGATTCCGTTGCCCCTTTTTCTATTACTCTGCTCCTCAATATTGTTTGGTTTTTTCATTCTTTAGTATAATTTTCCTGTACTGACAGTGCCTCCCAAATTTTTAGCTTCAGCAGATATCTTTAGGACATTGCATTACACACACACATGCTTGCACACATATTTGTATGTATGTATATGCCTGGGCACATGTGTGGGAATACATGATAAATTTTTAAAAATAATTTCAGTGACAGTGTCACAAGTGGCAGTTTAATCCCAGACTGATTCCTGAGGAATTGTCCCAGTGTCTATCTTCCATATGGGTGGTCATCTTCTCATATCTTGTATTTAGCTAGACCGTTAATCACAGTTTCATCTGTATTCATTTCCAGCTTTTTCAGCCCAATCTATTTTCATCTATGCCTTACTGAATACTTCCAGAAACTTTGATAGATTACCTTTGTTTAAAGAACCAGTTCTCTTGACAAAGATGTAGGTGACCTCGCTGATTTCTGGCAAATATCCGAACAGTGTGTTTCCAATTCAGAACAAAAAACAAACAAAACCCCAACCCAAAGGTAAAGCTAGTTGGACAAAATAAATAGGATAGGACAAGAGAATGTGAAGAAAGGTTGTGTCAACTTGAAGATCTAAAAGCGGATGCTCCCTTTCCCCTTCCCCTGCCCTTTCTCACCACGCTGTTTTTTTGACACATTAGATTTCTTCTGTTTTAATACTTTCTAGACTGTGTCGGTTGGGTTGAGCAGCCAGGGTGTAGAATACGCAATGCCCATCTGCCTTCCTGGGGAAAACAGGATAAACAGGATGTGGAGATGTACCGCAAATGGTAATTGTCATGTCGCTAAGAAATACAGTGCTTGAAATACTACCAGTAGTTTCTGATCAGTCACAAAGAAAGATCCTAGAAGACAGGAAACTGACAGAAACCGCTAGTTTCCTTGCATGCACACACCCAGCCCAGAAGTCCCACCACAAGTTTAGTGTCCTGCCCAGCTGGCTTGGAGATGGAGGGATTGTTGGATGGAGGTTGCATGGGCATGCTTCTGCAGCTTTTGTCAACTTCCTTGAGATCTGCATGCTTTTAAAGGGAACTAAATGTAGGAAGGTGAAACTGTTTAATCTGTAACCAGCTTTTAATCATCTGTCTGAAAAGGTGCTGTAAGTGCCAAAGGTGGTAGGTAGTATTGCACCTCATTTAACTTAGATCAGCTATTCTGCTCAGGACTCGTGAGCTGCTGGGATGGTGGGTGGAGGCAGGAAGCAAGCTGTCTTGTTTTTTAATTTTTTCGATTTCTTTTTTTTATTGTAGGATCAATGCCATTAAAGGAGAACAAAAGCAATGGCAACTGCTCAGTTAGAAAAATAGCAGTTTAATGAAATGTCTCTGAGGTGTTCAGTGATGCTGTACAGTGCAGATGAACCATTTCAGTCTGTCATGCTCATGATTTGCAATGTACAGCTTTACCATAACTGTTGGTGCTTGGAAACGAACCCTAGAGAGGCTGGATGACTTTCATGCTGGTGTGTAAAGGCTCTCTGTTTCTGACTTTTTCCCATTTTCTGCAGGGGAATGCTTTTAGTTGAAGATACATCATGAGTAAATGAGAGCTACTGCAGGTTGGCTAAGTCTGGTTCAGCAGCCAAAGTGATTTACGTCTGGTTCCACACATACAGAGGCGGTATAAGAACTGGTGGCATCTTTGCCCACAGGGAGACTAAGGTCTTTAAAGGCTTAATAACCTGGGGAAGGTCTGGGTCATTTCACAGTTCAGCAGGGAGTAGATTGCTGTGCTGAGTCAGCCATCCCCTCTGGTATATATACTATGCTGTTTCTGGAAGAATAAAGATATGAAATTGAGTTTAAAAAATGAAGGAGGAAAGAAATCAAAGGAGATTTCCATATTCTACACTGTTCTCATAAACACAGAGAAACTTTGAATCTGTGGTTGAGTTAGCAAATACACCTTTGAGTCATATGAGTGAACTGTATTAATTTGCAGTGGAGACATGTTGTGCAATAGTGAACTTTGTGATTTAGCAAAAGGAAGCAGAGTTAAGAGAAGCAGCCCACAATCCAATGTAAAATCTACTTTATTTTAAAAACATTTATGATGCTACTTCAAAGCCTATGGTATACTGCTGAATATGTTATAACGACGATTAGAAGTTACATGAAAACCATTTGATTGTCTTCTCTGTGAAGTAGACTAACTCATTTTCCAAACAATGGCATGTTTGGATATATTCTGCATTTACATCTTTATCAGGGGCTTTGAACGGATTATTTGTTATCAACTGTGCAGGTTTTCAGAATGCTTGATAGTATTTATGGTATCAGGTAAAAGTATCCCCTCCTATATATATGCCTGCAAGACTTGGCAGGTGAGGAAAAAATTATTACCACTAGTGCTTCTCTGCTTAGAAATCTCTCAGTATTACTTATTCAGTGGTGCTATAAAAATCATGCCTGCAGGATTCAGGTCTCCTGTTCACCTTCATGCAGAGCAGGCAACGAGAATTTTTATATGCTGGTATTTATAGCACTACTCACTTTGTGTAGTAGAGCCCAGTTGTTAGGGCTAAAGTGAGGTCTCAGTGCCTGATAGTTTGTGGATTAAAGGCACAGTACGTGGTGATTCAATGTGAGCTTGTCTTAACTAAAAACCTGTCAACACTTCATTTTACTTGCCTTTTTATTCCCCCCACAGCAGTACGTTGGTTTTGTTGCAATAAAATTGTCCATGCGTATCAATTCATTCATTCGTAGTCTTTGAAGTGTGCTGGGTTTTTCTCCTAGATGCGCTCCCTGCTTTGTCTGTGCTATCTTAGAAAGGACACC
>WAAD01033560.1:24708-47780 GCA_013389945.1 Fregata magnificens | reverse complement strand
GTAAGGAGGATTAAGGAAACTAATCTAAGTGAAAGTCAGTGGATAAGACTCAGCGAAAGGACACCTAGCACTGTGGGTCAAAGGAAACCAAAAAGTGATCTCTGTGACTTAAGCCTAAATCATTACAGTATTTAGGCATTTAATCCCAGCAGAAACCAGAGAGAATTTGGCCCTTAAGTAGGTGCTGGGATCTTAAGTGCCTTTGAGAATCAGTTCCAGCGCTGCAAATTGCTGAGTGCCTCCTGATTCACTGGGAACTGATTGCTGGTTCTGTCAAACTGTACTGGGGTTTAGAAAATGAGGGAAGAGGCTAGGAAATTTGTGATGCTGTAGTTCCTAGGCACGCGAGTTTAAGGAAAATCTCTGTCCTGCGAGGTGCTGTATGGGGAACAAGCTGCAATCCCAAATGCAAAACAAGATGCAGCTGACGGTCATGGGCAAAGATAATGAATGGGAATACAGCAAGTGTTGGAAGGGCTCTGGGTTTTTTATAGTGCTGCTCTCAACTAAACTTGTTCTGTTCTAGTTGGAACGAGGATTAAATTTCTGTGTGGAGGCTGATGGCATTCAGGGTCCTGAGTTAAGCCTGGGCAAAAATTAAAGCATCTTTTAATGTGGTAAGATCTAATTGTCACATAAATAAACAGCTGGAAGTACTTAGTACCACTTAAAGAATTCACTGTGTTTAATGTTATTGTAACTCCAGATACACTGAAAAACCAGGTTGCCTATAGACTGGAAAAAATGTGAATAAACTGAATAAAGATAGGTAGCTGTTCTGCTTAGTACTAACCTCAGGGCTCATTTGATATTCTTAAGGACCCAGGTAGTTTAAGGTCACCGGTTTCACTGTACAAGGAAATTAAGAAAAAGCTATGTCCCAGCGTCATGCTAATAGTGGAAATTAAAAATTAAGTAGAGTTTATTTTTAAGGGACTTGAGAGTTTCTGATGGGGAGGACATAGGTTTTGCTAGTGAGATATTTCAGCTAGTTTAGAGTAAAATGTCAGTGTAGCCTGTATGGTACCAGTGAAGGGGTTCTGGCCTTTGACATGCCTTAAACTAGTGACATTAGTGGCTGTACTGACCAGTCTTTATATATCTTCTGAAAAGAGACTAAGGTTTTTTTTTTTTCCCCCTGCTCCTCTTAATATCGTAAATCTTTTGGCATCATTTTTGTTTTTGTAGTGCCTAAGGTAACAGTCAAAATATTATGGAAGTTTACCAGCTGTACTCAGCTTCGTATCCTAAACCACTTGTGCTGCAAGTAGAGTTGAGAAGTGGTTGTTTTAAAAAGGCAAAAACTGCTGATGGTAATGAATTAGGGGGTAGTTAAGGAAAAGGGGAAGACAGCTGAGATGTGTGTTTGCATGGTTCGCTTCCATGCAACTTTGGAAGATGCATTTACATTCCCAGAGAATCTTTCAATATTTCTTGTGAAGTATGCAGAAGTGAACCTAAAGTAGATCCTTTGCAATACAGGAAAAAAAAAATACGGCATTCAGTGTGTGTTCCTCATGGGTTTTTTTTCCTCATGCTGGTGCTGCTTACATGGTTGTGTGCTCAGTGGAAGTTTTGGATTTATTCAAATAAGTTTTCAGGAAAATTACCATGTGGCTAAAGTGACTGTTACATCCAGCAGAAGACCAGCAGCAAAGGTAAAAAGTTCAGGAATAAGCTGTCATCTGAAATTTATTTACAGACAATATTGGAAGAATACTTGAGAGTAACAATTACGTGAGGAACGAAAACAATGGTTTGTGAATGACTCGCAGATAGTAGGAAAAGGATAAACTGAGTTCAGTATTTAATGTCAAATCTATTACATGGAAGGTTGTTAGAAATACAAAGCATTGATCTAGTTTAGAGTTAAATACTTAGAGTTTTTTGCAAGAAAGTACTTGCAAGCGTATTTTGCAAAAGTCTGAAGTTTATTTGGTTTTGTTCTTTTTTTCTTGCTTTCTAACTCTTCAAATATTTTATTACTTTAGAACATAATATAGAATTAGTACAGAAAAGCAGGTGGACTGCTTAAATCAGTGTACTCAAAACAACTGATATTAAATGTGATTTAAATAAGCAAAGAGAAAAATTATGTAAAAACATTAATTATTTTAATTATGGTTTTTCCTAAGGAGTAGTTATATTGTTTATAAACCATTCAAGTGTGCTGAATTACACGAAGTATAAACTCTAAATGAGAAATTTTTTGTTAATGGGCATGCTTCTATAAATAACCTGCGAAAGTCTAATCAAAGATAAACAGAGGTGAAATTTGTATATTCTAATGTGAATTTATGTCTTCTAAAGAGGGAAAATACTACATTTTTTCATGTGATTTTTCTGATTGCAGGAGGAATTTGCAGTGTAATTACACGGCATAAACTCTAGAAAGCTTTTTTAAACCTTTTTTTTTTTAACTTGGCAGTAAGAATCTGCTTCCAGTGTGGGGAAATTTGAGAAAATGTGCTCATTTTTTAATGTAGCTGCTTTAGTAAACAAAGGAAGTGTTGTTTGTGAGCAGAACTGATGTTTCTTGTTTCCATCTCTTTCAAAACATTGCAACTACCAGACCTTTCCCTTTCAGATTTGCTCACAGATTGATGCGCAGCCTTGGCACAGCAAAGCCTTTCCTGGGTTTTCAGCTCTTGCGTTCACAAGTATTGATTTAATCATTCACTGAACTGACCCAGCTGGATAGACTGAAATGAGGAAAGTTTATCATTGCTCTTTTGGAAGGGGCAAACTTAAAGTGGGGTCAGTTGTTATCGGAAATGGGGTCAGCACTTTTAGCCAGGTTGGCTGTGAATCCAAACTTGGATCAGTTAATGTTTTGCAACATTACACCTCGAGTTAACTACCCTGTGAAGATGTCTCCACCAGTTGAAGACAAATAAAGTAGTTCTAGCCCTAAGTAAAAAGGAAGAATTTGGGTTGAATTGTGACTCAATAGACACATTAGGGCAATTCAGTAACTTTGGGATCTGGCTGGATTACCAAAAGTGTGTAGAAAAAAACAGCAAGTGGAGCAATTCAGGGAAGGCTCTCTGGACTAAATCTTACTGTCTGTGATTGTAGGGACCAGACTGGGTGACCCACATGCGCTTGGTCAACCGTATGTTCCTATGAAACAATTCAAGAAGCAACTGTTATTTTACTTTTAAACCTTAGCCCGTCTGCAGTGGAATCTCTTAGTTGTTCTCCCATTTCTCAGAGGAAAATGAAATCTGGTAAAGGGCATGAGGTCTCAGAGATGTGGAAAAGCTGTGGTCAAGAGGGACACCCACAAAGGATGAGGAGAACCCCAGCAGAGGCAACTGTATCCAAACCCTGCCTTCTGTGGCACCTGCCGTGAGAAAAGGATACAGTGGATAGTCTGAAATGGCAAATAGAAAGACATTATAAATAGAAATGCTAGAGGAAGAACTGCTAATTATTTCTCACCTCCCTTGTTTTCAGGGTATGGCCTTTACATTACATGAACGACAGATGCTTGGGTTGCAAGGACTTCTACCTCCTAAAATAGAAACACAAGACATTCAAGCCTTACGCTTCCATAAGAATTTGGCAAAAATGACTGACCCCTTGGAAAAGTAAGCACTCCTCTGGCCTTGTTTTGTCATGCAAGTAAATGGAAATTGCTGTAAAATATTTCCTGGGGGTAACCAAACAAGGTTTCTATGCCTCCACTGGGTTTTTTGCTTGTTGGAGGCTATTTTCATTTTTGCACAGAAAACTGCTTTCATCAATCATGCATTCATCATGGAGCTAAATGAGGTTGGGGAGCTTTTTTTCTTATATTCCATAGTCATAAGGTAATGAAAAAGAATGTGCACAAATTAGCCAGTAACAAAGCTGCAAACCTTGCTGTAATATGTATTTCTGTAATATGTAAGATTTGGGTGGCAGGTTGTTAGAGCACGGAACTATTGGAGGGGGGGAAGGGGGCAGCTAGTTCATGCTAGAAAAATATGTGAGAGTGAAGATAAATTGAGGGTTTGATAATTAGGTATGAAAAACATTGTTTATCATATACAGAGTTACTGCTAGAAAGGAATTACAGGGTTAGAATTTTGAGTCTCATAATGGGTAATTTTTTATATCAATCTTTTTTTGTTTAACCCACTGGTTTGGTGAAAAAAATGTAAAGGATTTTGTTTTGGTGGGTTTTTGGGGGGGTTTTTTTGGGGGGGGTGTGTGTTTGTTGGTGGGTTTTTTTTTTTTTGGTTTTTTTTTTTTTTTTTTTTTAGAATGGCATGTTTTTAGCATCCTGGTACTGTTTTCATATAAGCCTCTGTGTATCTACATGTAAAAATACGCAGTCTCCTAAAGGCGAGAGGAGCACTGGAATGGTTTGAGGCTTACTGGACCACATCAAAACTCTTTTGTTCTCATGAAAACTGAAAGATGACTTCTAAATCCACATCATGTCCCTTGCTGATCTGAAACAGTCATGTCATCTGTATTGGCAAAGTGCCCGGTTGCTGTAGCCTAAGACAAATCACTAATTCATTATCTGTATCTGTTGTTGGGTCAGCAAGACTGAGTATGAATTGATACAGGGTAGATTGGTAGGTAAATTTGCAAAAATGCAGGTTTAATTTACACACCCAGGTAAGTCCTTCAGAATGAACTTTTTGTTAGGAGTTAATTTGTTTTACAACTGTGTTAATGTTAGGATTAACAAGACCTTACTGTCAGGACCTTACTTTTTTTGGAAGAAAAATTCTTTCACTGATAATTTTTTTTTAACAGTAATGAGACTCTCAGCTGCATCCTGTAATAAATCCATGGGTTATCTTTTATCGCAATGCATGTTTGTGCATTAAGTTCTTAGCATGCATGGTATGTCATATCAAGTATATTTATTTTAGCTTTTTAGTACTGCTACTCTCTCTTTTCCAACTTTTGTTTAGTGCTGAAAGCCCAACTTGAGTGGAAGCAGGAATTTCATGAAGAAACAATATGAAGCAAGTTTGTTTTTTGCATTGATGCTTTTCACATTGTTTTAAATAAGCATAAATGTGAAACAGTAAGTGTTTTTTTTTTTTCTTTTGCTTGATTTCAGGTATATCTACATAATGGGAATCCAAGAGAGAAATGAAAAATTATTCTATAGGGTATTACAAGATGATATTGAGCGGTTAATGCCAATTGTATACACACCAACAGTAGGCCTTGCCTGCTCCCAGTATGGACACATCTTCAGGAGACCAAAGTAAGAACAATAGATACATATTGCTGCTACTTTTATTATCATTTTCTCTGTATACTTGCCTGAGGTTTGGAAAGGTTTTATTTCATTTTAATTTGGATTCAGCTATACAAGAGTTGTGCCAATTCAGGGCAGTAAAGTTACCCCTCTGCTCGGGAGGGGTAACTCGCCATTAAATGCACCCCTGCACTCAGCCTGCGCAGAGGCAGGAACACGAGTGCATGCACACCCCTACAGCAGATTTGCTGGAGGAAGCTCAAGCTAGCCGCGGTCCCGGTAGAATCAAAGCCATGACCAGCACGTTCCTGCTGGTGGCAAAGGGTCCCCAGTGCTGGAGAGATTCTCACGATGCTCTGCAGAGCAGCACAGCGTGACATCTTGGGTGCAGGAGCAGAGGCCAGCAAGCAGTATGTGAGGAGAGATGTTGGCAAAGCGGGAAGGGAGAGGCTTGACTCTTCGTAGCTCAGGAGACTCCATTGGGTGCAGATAGTCCCTGTATTAAAGCTGTGCTACTAGGAGTCAGCTTTCAGTTATTCTGATACAGTAAATACACTTGGCTGGGATCTGGTTTGGGTTCAGCAGTGACTTCAAAACAACCATTCACGTTATTAGCTCTGTGTTGAGGAAACCGGTTCAGACTGGCAGTCATTTCAGCTCATTTCCATGATACTCTCACTGCAATTCAGAGTGTATTTCTAGAGCCTTCTTGCTTGAGGGCTTTAGTGCTGTGTGGAGGAAGGGCTAATCCTTCGCTGCCATGAGGACTCAGCTGTGTAGTGTGGCTGCTGTGATGAAGACAGTAAGAAACTCATGGGTTTGCTCCTGATCTGGGGCAGGGGATGTGAAAGATGTACTCTTAGTTCTCACGTACTTCCTCTCCTCTTCCACATCTCTGTATGTGAAAACTGTCCCCCTCTAGACGTCTGTACAAGAAACAGCAGCATGGACTGGAACTCAGGATGTGCCCCTTTGTTTCCCATAACAAGCACTTTCCAAGTGTTGGTAATTTATCTGTTACCACCTCTGCTGAGCCTTTTGTGTCTCCTTTCCTCCTAACCACAGAGGGCTTGCTGGAGCAGAAGAAATACAGACACTTGTCTTCACCTCTGCTCCTTTGCCTCCCCTCCCATGTTCCCATGGAGGAGCACTCAGTGGGAAGCACTGTTCTCCTCCTGGTCTTGGAGAAGGCAATATGCTCTGCCCCTGTCTTTCTCTTTCTTTTCCCTCCCCTCACCTTCTGTAATGTCATGAGCAGAGACTCACTAAGGTAAAGCCAGGCTTAGGATCATGTTCCCTTCTCATGTCCATACAGGGGAGCATAGATCCTGTCATGTCTGACGCTGACACCAGAGGTGTTTTGTCCTAGAGGAATGTTAAAGGTGAATATCTGTAGTAGTGTAAAATCCAGGTAGCATTATGAAAAGTATTTTCTCTGTGTTCTTACTTTAGGGTGTCAAAGTAGCCGAATAGACTTGTGTATTAGAAATTATCCTTTCAGTGATTTATGTCGGTGATTGCAACGCTTTCAATTTTAAGAAAATTGTACTGTTTGACATTTAGTTTCATGAAGGAAGGTGAAATTTCTAATTGCCACCTATAAAATATTTCTGCATTGTTTTTTTCTTTCAGAGGATTATTTATTTCTATCTCAGACAGAGGCCATATAAGGTCAATTGTGAACAACTGGCCAGAGAACGACGTTAAGGTACTACCACTGTATAATTTTTTTTCTAGTTGTTATTTAATCTCAGTTGAGCTGCTTAAGATTTGTTAGTATTTGATGGAAATATAAGTACTAAATAGTGCATCCCTCGGTGTTTGAGGATGATGGCAAAATACAGCTAATGAAGATAATGCGTAACTTGGAGAGCAGTGTTTTATCCTAAATATAAGGTTTATGGTTTACGGTTTAAGTAAACAGTGATGATGAGAACTAGACTTGTCAAACTTTTTACTTTACTTCATTATTCCACTTTTTGGGGAGGTGTTGGGAGATGCACCTCTGGGTCTTACTTATTGTGTTACACAGCAGTAGGAGAGGTGATCTTTTCCTCTGATTAGGACACAGAAGTGGTAGTTGGGAGGCCCAGATTTTGCCATTAAATCCTGTATGACCCAGTTGGGTCAAGAACCACAAGGGGAGATGAGGTGAGTGATACTTATACAAAATTTTGATGTCCGGATTTACAAGTGGAAATCATAAAACCAGGTTACAAGCTGCAGTTCCACACGGCAGCTTGGATCCTTCCCACTTGGCTTTCAAGGATTTGGGCAGTGGATTTCAGCAAAGAAAAAGGAGCAGAGCAGATTCTAACATTAAGCATTGTTGCTTCAAGTAAAATATTCCTTGTAATCTATTCTTTGTCTGACTGTGCAAACATACACCTGAACTTTTGCCTGGAAAAAACCACACTGGTATTGCTTTAAACTTTATAAATTTCAGTGATCGTATAAAATTTCACCTGCTTTTGTGTTCAGGCTGTTGTCGTCACTGATGGAGAAAGAATATTGGGTCTTGGAGACCTGGGTGTGTATGGGATGGGAATTCCAGTAGGAAAACTGTGTTTGTATACAGCCTGTGCGGGAATACATCCAGATAAATGCTTGCCTGTGTGCATCGACGTTGGAACTGATAATACAGTGAGTTTGACTGAACTTTGCCTGCCATAAGTTATCCCTATGAAAAGTATTCACATTTTTATTTGAGCACTTTTATTTAAGATAAAACCAAATATTTTATGTAAGGGTAAATGATTTAGAATTCACTATACAGTTACGTATCAGTGATTGAAAAACGCCAGTTAATTTGTCAGTGAAATGGTGCATTTGGAAGTAACTTGAGTGCTGGAACACTGTAAAATAGACAGTCAGGTTGACCTGACTTTAAGAAGCTGGAAATATGAATCAGATTTATTAAAGCAGTTTATTGTTCACAGTATTGATTTGTTCCATTTTAAAAGCAGCCATCACCAACCTCAAGTGCCAGATGAAATTACTGAACATTGATATAGACTGGAGGCAGTTACAGTGGCTATATAAATGCAGTATCTTTGGTGTGAAATGTGTTACTGTGAACTCTGGAAAGTGTATATTGAGGAAGTGATTCATCCTGCTGCTGTCTTTGATTTATTCTTTTTCAGACACTCTTAAAAGATCCATTTTATATGGGCCTATACCAAAAAAGGGATCGTTCACAGGTCTATGATGACCTAATTGATGAATTTATGGAAGCCATTACAGACAGGTAGGACACTGAATATTCTGCATGGAAGTATGGCCAAAACTGCTGGCAAAAAAAACGTGTAACACGCTGTCCTTGAAACAGTCATTGAAGGAATAAGGATAGGACTAGAAGTCAAGAGGCGTGGCTGTGTTTCTGGCTCTGTAGTGATTTTCCCTGTGGCCTGGAATACTGCTTCCAGTTAGCTGTTAAATATGCACAGAATGGAGATGGAACTGTTTTAAGCAGTGAAAGGCCTGAGGACATCCTCTTTCCAAAGATAATTGATTATGTGCAGGGTTTGTTTTAAAAGGATTGTATTTCTTTATGTGTCTAGTAATAGGAGTATTTGCTATGTTCTGTAGGTATGGCCAGAACACACTTATCCAATTTGAAGACTTCGGAAACCACAATGCTTTTCGGTTTTTAAGAAAATACAGAGAGAAGTATTGTACCTTCAATGATGATATTCAAGGTATACCCTTTGTTTGTGTTCCTTAATGTATATGCAGAAACTTTGCTTAAACCATAATCTGCCATGTAGATCTGTTCAGCTCACCTTAGATTTGTACTGTTTTTACAGGGACAGCCTCAGTGGCCTTGGCAGGACTGCTGGCAGCACAGAAAGCCACTGGTAAACCACTTGCAGAGCAGAAAGTGCTGTTCCTTGGAGCAGGAGAGGTGAGTCCTCTTAAGGGCTCTAGAGCAACAAGGGATTTAACTGTATATTTTCTGGTTCTGTGGGACTTGTGGAGATTCACATTCTCTGAATTCCATTGCAGAACTTTTTATATAAGACCAGCTGAAATACGCTAACAGGAGGGACTACCTGCTTAAAGATGGCTGTTTGAAAGGTGTTTAACATTTGCAAGGACTCAAGTTTTTCACTTTCTTACATGGACTTGAAAAAAGCATCAGGGACTTGCGTGTAGTTGAAGGGGAATTTACCATAAAATTATGATTTAGTAAGAAAATCTTGTTAATTTTTAGAGCGTTGGAGAGAAGCACACAGTGGTTTTCTTAGCAAGTTAAGTCAGTGGCTGTTTGCAGCAGACACTAGTTAGTTGCTGGGGCAGCAGTGTCAGGACCAGCACCATGCTTCTTGGTGTATCAGCAAAATTGCTTCTGTGGTGCTGACAAAATAACTTAATTAGCTGAAAATTTCTCCAGCTGGGGAAGGTCCAGATTGCAGTAATTGGCCGATGTTGTGTTGTTGCCTGAGCACTGAACCCTGCTCTGCACTTCCCTCTACCTTATTTCTCCTGCCAGACTTAGCAGCATGTACAGCGAGCCAAGAGAAGGGATGTGGAGGGAAGCGCTGCCAGCATCCACTTTCTGCCCTCTGTCTGCAAGGCCTTTGTCACAGGCAGCAGGAGCAGAGAGAGGTTCAGAAAGCAGTTGGGCACAAAACGCTACGCTGTGGTTTCTTGACAGGAGGGCTGCAGCACTAACTTGTTCTTATTATGTGGCTGGGCTGCTTTATTGTGGCTGCTGACCTGGTACAGGCATGGGGGCACAGTACCCAGAAGAGCTGCCTCTGTCTCTTGCCTGAAGACATGATGCTGTTGATCCCAGGAGTCCGCCCCCATCTAGGCGAACATTGCTTGTGTTTCAGAGCTGACTTACTAAATTATTTTTGTGGGGACAGGGTGGTGTTTGTGATGAGACACCTCTTCTGTGACTTGTTAAAAATCACAGTCCTTTCATCCGCAAGGCCGCCCTGGGAATTGCAAACCTCATTGTTATGGCTATGATGGAAAGCGGTGTTTCTGCTGAGGAAGCCTACAGGAGAATATGGATGTTTGACAAATACGGTTTACTGGTTCAGGTAGGGGTGTACCATGCCTTGAAATACCACAATGCAGATGGCCAGTGCTTTCCGTGTCCTTCTCACAAAAAGAATCAACTTTTTATCTATAGGGCCGAGAACAAAAGGTAGATTCCAACCAAGAACCATTTATGCATCAGGCTCCAGAGCAGATACCAAAGACATTTGTAGAGGCAGTGAATGTACTTCGGCCTTCAGCTATCATTGGTAAGTAAGGTTATTTTTGTTTCTGTGTTTCCATCATTTGGTTATTTGCTGCATTTAATTTGCTAACGTGGCTACAAGGAGATTGGTGACAGTGATCTGCGTTTCTGCTGGTGTAAGATGAAAATGTGAGGTCAGTTTTCTGCTTGAAAATATGCTGAGCTGCACGTTAGCTCTCAGTGCATCCTTCATGGCAGCTGTGGCACTCCTGCTGCATCTTGTGTCCTTGTTAACTGCTTCCTCTAGTCCTCGTCCAGCTGGTGTTGGACCTTTCTTAGAAAACTCTGAGCATGTTCTCAGGGACTGCATGGCCATGATGAACTGAAACTGTAATGAAGGGCGCTAAGAGTCAGGAAGACAAAAATAAAACCTCTTTCCCAGACACATTCCCTGCACCAGCAGCAAGGGAGAAAGCAGTCACAAACACCACATTTTCTGCTTTACAGGAGTTCCCTAACTTGAGTAATTTTTTTTTTTTCTGACCTTCCTTTCCCCAGTCAGCTTTTCTGGCCAGAATCTGCCAGCAGCATGGCTTGAAGGAGCTGTTTCATACTGCAAATCACCAACACCTGTTAGGTCACTGACATATGTAGGTATTGATTTATAACTGTGGCTGTCTGCAGAGGTCAGATGGGATTACAGGTATTTCCTGGTACAACTCTGCAATTTCCTTTGCACATGATTTATTTGGAAAAGAAAAGTTTTTTGGCTGAGTAGCTAGCCTGAAGTTTGTAGCCAGTGTACCAATGTACATTGTTTTTATGTATTTGTACCTATGTGTTTGGGTGTGGTCAGAAATACCAGTATCAAGGCACTGCTCATTGCACAGTTAACATCCAGCTAGGATGAATCATCTGTGAAGAACCTGGAGTTCCCACTTGCTTATTCAGGGCAGCGGTAAGTGTTCTTTACACAGATCAATAAAAAAAAAAAAATCATGTAAAATAGGCTTTTGGAACACATTAATTAGATGTTCCTGTGAAAATGAGAATTTTAAGCAGCCACTAACAGAGCAGTGCCTGGTTTCCATCTCCTGCTGCTAGAAAAGCGTGCGATGCTTTGCTCTGAGTGGGAGACTTCAGGGGTGACATGAACTTAATCTACAGTCGCTGTCATCTACCCTGAGGCAGTCAGGTATTGATTCTATTTTTATGTGTTTCCATTTACTTCAGGAGTTGCAGGAGCTGGGCGGCTCTTCTCTCAGGATGTGATTAAAGCAATGGCCTCTATCAATGAGCGACCCATAATATTTGCACTAAGTAACCCTACAGTGAAAGCTGAATGCACAGCGGAGGAAGCATATACGTTAACAGAGGTATGTAATGCTTAGAAATGTTGACCTGTTGGCACTTAGTGATAGAACTGTTTACTGAGTGTGAGAATGCAAGAACTCAAATTATTTTATTATTACATGGAGTTACTGACATAATAATACAGATCTTCCTTGTCTTCTGGCAAAAGTAAACGGAGGTGATTTGGAAAGAAGTCTTGATTTTTAAATAATGACATTTTGCAAAGCTTAAAATAGCCTAAGTCTTTTTACTTTTTAAAAGAATGACCACTAGGTACTGTTTCATAGCTTTGATCAATTAATTGTTTCCCACCATGCTTTTGAATTATTTTGGTTTTTAAAGAAACACCTTATGTTAACATTGTAATAGATACTAGGTGCAACCTGTAAAAGGTAATGGCTGCCACGTTGTGAGTAAAGTCCTTAAAGCAGGTAATGTCCTTGCATCAATCCAGGAATTCTGCTTTGCGCTCAGTCATTTCCTAGTGTCTGCAGGTCAGAGCTCATATTGTTAACAGTGACCTGTGAAGACCTGTGCTTCCAGTGCAGGAGTCTCTGCTGGCCCTCTGTCCTCGTGTTCCCCTCTTGCTAACGGCTGTGTCTCGTATGCCGGCACCACCAAACCTTGAAAGGAGTGAACCAAGAATAAAACACACCTTGTTCTGCGCCATTACCTCAAAGCCATTACACTGGGGGGTGCTCGGGGGTGGTTTTGGGTTGGGTTTTGGGGTGTTTTTTTCAATAACACTATCACCAGCGCATCCAGACCTTGGTTTTGCCTTTAATGAAGCAAGTCTTTTATCCTTCTGCATAACTTTTTATATAAAACTAATTATCTTTGAAGGGAGCCTGAGGGGAAGGAGGGGGGGGCAAGGGAGCATCAGGCAGACAGAGCGCTAGCTTTAATGCTTTGAACTGGCTGGTAATGCCTTTCCTTTACATTGCAGACTCCCACCCGCTGTGATCTCTCCCCTGTCCACAGGGCCTGCCTGCAGACTTCAGGGGTGGGGATCATGAAAAGACTTTTTTTTTCCTCTTTTTTTTTTTTTTTTTTTTTTTTTTTTTTTTTAAAATACAGTCCCAAATCAAGTGACTCGTATGTGAAAATGAGTGGGTGGAGATCTTTCCTTGTTTCTTGTTGCAGAGCTATGAAATTCTTCCTTCCACTGTTAGTGTGGCTCAGTCTCCAGCATTACAACCTCAGCGGTGCTAGCTTCACACTGGGAAAGGTAGAACTCCATCGCCTCCAGTTGGCACCCAGATTCTCTTCCGTGTTACTGGGCCCGTCAGCTCAGAGGGAGCTCTTGCTACAGAGATTTGCAGGTCCAGAGTGAGCCCTAGGCAGGAATAACAGCCCCTGGACAAAATCTAGACCTTAGCTTTTAATAGTAAGTGAGAATGCTTTTAAATGAAGATGGTTTAATATCTCTCGGATGTCTTGCATTAGCCAAAATAGTGAGTTGGGCAGTGTTTCAGTATATAAAATTAAATTCCAATATCTTGCATAGAAAGTAAACAAGAGTTAGTTACACAGCCAAGCCTTTAGCTGGCATAAATAAATGTAAAAACTACTGGCATCTCTGATGGCTGAAGGAGGCCAGCAGCGCTATTAGAGGCAGAATCAGCCTAATTTTTGCTTGCACTTTTTATAGACTATCAACAGAGCAATAGATGTTTCAAGGGAAGAGGCTCGCTTGTTCCCCATGGCTGTGTGTTGAGTCCCAAGGAGCTGGACCTCAGGGCAGTTGTCACTATCAGATGCAGAAGCAAGGCAGTCCTGGTTAGATTCAGGTGTGGTAACGTGTCTTCACTGAAGTAGCTGTGTGAGCATAGTGCTAGTTAAAAAGTTCGCGCCAAATGGAGAGAGGATCTTCGGTTTTTTTCCTGTATTGGATCTGTATGTCCTTCTATTAATGATTTTCCGTAAGTTATTACTTATAGACACGGGTTATTTGGACAATTAAATATTACTGGTCAGTAAGTGAACGGGTGTAATTTTGTTCCAGTCCTTACGAATAAATTTTGTAATGTTTCTGGCTCTTTAGATTTTTCTCCATATCTAATGCTTGTTTTCATAATGCTCTTTAGTTCTCTGAAATGTACTCAGTTTACCCATAGTTTGCCTTTCAAAATGTATAATATTTTTCCCTTCAAGATACAGTAATTACCTAGAAAATTGTCTCTGACTTTACTTACTTTGTGGTTTAACTAGCAAAGTTTGTCAAGCAATTAGGGATCAGAGCTGTCAGCCCCGTATGTCTCCTGGCCTTGGGAATAGCTTAATCCTGGCTGGTGTGAAATCTTAGGCTAAGCTAGGAAGTCAGTAAGGAAACGAAGATATCATCACTAACCTTTTATTCCTTATTCTTTTTCCACTAGATGGCACCTGTAAAAGCCTCATGTTTTAGTGCCCTCTGCCACTGTGTATTGTGTGGGCTTTTGTTGTGTTTTAATTTTCATTGTCTTTTGGTCCTGTCCTCAAAATGCATCCATATGTTTTGCTCCCTGCACAAAAAGGCTATTGTCATGGGTATGCCCTAACATTCAAACATAGTTCCTGAATCTTTAGCTTCTTTGGTAATTTGTCCTCAAATGTAGTGGTCCTGGGGAGCCTTAAATATTTGAAAGTAATGTTATTAAACCTGTTACTCAAAAGAAAGTCAAGATCTTTTGCTTACAAGGGTTTTACTGCTTGAGGAAAGAGTCATTTATCTGGAGGGTATATTTCACACTCCAAACTCTGGATTTGTTTTAATATTTTGTGCTGATTAAAATCCTTTTCAAAGGAAGGATAAGCAAACTGCATTATTCACTCATTTCAAGAGCTCTCAGCAATGACAGTATGATATAGCAGTCATTCATCCTCCCACCCATCAGTAAACAAGTGACCTTTTATTACTGTACTTCTATTTCAGTCTTCTTTTGGAACTGGCCATTATTCAGCTGTCTTTGTACAGTCCCTACAGTGGTGGGTCCTGGCTTGTGGCCATGGTTCCTGATACATGGTACAAGTACTTTATTTTGTGTGTGAGTAGTTCCTCTAAGTCATTGCTGTCTTAAAGAACAATGAATGATAAAACAAATAGGTTGCTTCCATTCCTTACAAAGCTGCACAATTCAATGTGTATGCTTGCCTCTTTTGCTTTCCAGATGTTTGCTGCAGAAACATTGCACGTTCTGCAGCTGCAGAAACATGCAGATGCTTACTGATTCTTGTATCTCTTCCAGGCCCTACTGGAAAGGGTGGGTTTGGTGGTTGTCATTCTGGGACTGTAGAAATTGAGTCAGCAAGGGATTTGAGTATGTGCTTGAATCCATTTGCATTCAGTAGGGCCGTTTGCCTTTTTGCATTTGCCTGTGTGCTCGAGTACCTTCCTGACTCAGTCCTGGAGTTGACTGGGAGCTATAGGACTCTGGTGTCCCTGTATTTCATAATGACTGTATTGCTCCGTACTGTTGGCTCTTCAGAAGCTGCCTGACTGCGATGAACAGTTTGTTATCCTCTGTTTAACAGGGCCGTTGCTTGTTTGCCAGTGGCAGTCCCTTTGAGGTGGTGACTCTGAAAGATGGAAGAACCTTCAAACCAGGGCAAGGAAACAATGCTTATATTTTTCCAGGTAATAAATAAATTTGTCTTCTTTTAATCTTTAAGACTAGGCTATTAGCACCTCTTCTTGGGCTCCCTTGCTATACTAGGCACAGTTAGTGAAGCAGCATGAAGAGGCGTTACCAGCATTTAAAGCTGAGGACTCAATCAGAAGAATGAATGAAAGAAAATCAGTTAAGGATGGATGTTAGGCACGTGCAGCTACATATGCAACATGCACACAGTGAGCTCACCCAACTGGATATTTCTAAGAAAACAAAAGGGTGTTGTTAAAGGCTTTGAAAGCTGCTGCATTATGGGGGGTTCTGCTTGTTTTGGGGGGGGAGGAGAAAATAGGTGTCAATATGCTCCTCTTGAAGTTATGGCTGTACAAGTGAGGGTACAAAAGAAGCATTAGGGTTATTTCTCTGCCTTCCCCTTCCTCTCCCTTTCCTCCCTGAGCTGCTAAGCTCCAACCCCTTGTCAAAAGCCACCTATTATGGTAAATGACTAGCACACATGGTAATGGTTTTGCGAATGTGTGTAGAAAGCGATGGGAAGATTTTTAAAAATAACATTCTATATGACTCGCAGCTTCTCGGCAGCAGGCTGCATATTTTAAAATGATGTGGCCCTAATTGGCAATAATTTTATTGTAGGCGTGGCTCTCGCTGTGATCCTCAGCAGTGTTCGACATATTAGTGATAAGGTTTTCCTAGAGGCTGCTAAGGTAAGTGTGGAAGCAGAGTAGGCTGTGGCTTCTGACATGATGGTGGATGACATGATGGGCAATTTCTCAAATCTTGCTGAAACTCTATGGTTTCCTGTTTTATTTCTGTGGGTTTTATCCCTCCCCAATGGAAAAAAATGGATTTTGATCAAACAAAATTGTGAAAAGTATCAGCTTCCACTGCAATTTTAATTTTTTTCATCCGGAAACCAAACACCCAAATAGGGAATCTGTCCATGTGTAAATTGCCTCCCAGCCTCATAGGTCTGGCAGCAGGCCTGCTGCCTCCTCCCGCCCGGCTCTGGGTTCCACAGCTGGTGGTGTGGTCAGGGATGCACATGGCCCCCAGGCTCCCATCCTCTCCTGCCTTTCCACTCTGGAGCAGGAGCACCTACCACATCGGAGTAGCCAGTGAATCAACTGGCCAAACACATGAGCAGTCCTGCAGGCATGTTAGGCTCTTACAACTTCCGTAGTTATGGGCAGTTCAGCCTCCAAAAAAATAGGATCCTATTTTGCTAAACGCTTACAAGCAGAATTTGCTGATGTGGGCACAGGTTGCAGAGTTGGTCTTCGAGAATTTTGAGATTTCGACTGCCTTATTCTAGTGCTGTGGGAGCACTCTGGTAGTAAGAACACTGCAACTTGTTTCTCTCAGGTGTTTTAGCATGTTATTGATCCCATTTGGGATGCAGTAAATAGAACTTGCTTGTTTTTCTAACTCAGGCATTGGCAGAACAGTTGACCGATGAAGAACTTGCCCAAGGAAGACTTTATCCTCCACTGTCTAACATCAGGGAAGTTTCTATTTATATTGCTGTCAAGGTGAGTATGAAGCATAAAAGTGGACTGTACTAAAAGTGTTTATGTGTACATTAACCTGCTGAATTGCACAGTATGACCCTTGAACACTAGGTGCTTGGGCACAAAATACCCAGTGCTTTATGTCTTTAATAAGAGACACTTAGAAAAATTTTGAGTTTGTTGGATGCTTCAGTTTGGCAGTGATGATGGGCCAAAATTATGCTCCTTTGTTTTCTGAAATTAAGTTTTCAGATCCCTGGTAGGGCATTCAGGAATTGTAAAAAGGCTTGGTCTTTGTCTTCATCCAGTTTGTGAGTCCTAAACATATTGCAGTGGAAGCATGGATGTTATGTGAATGTAGTAGAAGGCACAAACTGCATGGTGATTTAACTTTTCAGGTTATGGAATTTTTGTATGCAAACAACATGGCTTTCCATTACCCTGAACCTGCAGACAAGAACCGTTACATTCGATCAAAGGTTTGGACCTACGAATACGAATCGTTCATGCCTGATGTGTATGACTGGCCTGAATCTAAGGTTCACTGATGCATCAGAAGATCGCACTCCTCAGGCAGTACCTTCTACTCTGCAGGGATCCCTTTTCAGACCAATTTAAATAATGATCTTTGAGTCCTGTAATTTATTTTTGCTCATTTTGTTCTTTTTTTCCCTTCTGCCCTGTTTTTCACTTGACGTAGGTTTCTCCCCACTCTCCCAAGTACCTGATAAACTGTATGGATGATGGCATCCGTCACAGGAATGAGAGAGCTCTCCAAAATTAATTTAAATAATGACATTGCATTTCTAGCTTAGAGCCGGCACCACACTAAAGAATTCCATTAATGATGTTTTAGCTACGTGCGTTTGATGATGAACTATAGCTCTCTCATCCCTGCTGATTTCCAGAATGATTTATTTCTGCTTTTAATAATCAGTCTTCTAATTGTCCTAGTGTTGTCATGCTGCATTATCAGTGACATCACCAGAGAGCATTTGTCAAAAAAAAAAAAAAAAAAAAAAAAAAAAAGACAGCTTAAGACAAATTGAACAGTCTAATGGGCTTCCTGTTTTGGCTGATGTTTAAAGATGCCCATGTCCAGACTTCCTTGTGGCACTGGCTGCTCTGTTTCTTTGAATGTGTTTTGAGGAGCAGCGTGATGTGCACGTGTGGCATCTGCAGCAATGTTTGTATTTCGTGTTTTCATCGTTGTGTGAAATCTGTTATCAGGAAAAATGTGAACTTGTTAAAATTACCCTTGGAAAGCCTGAAAATAATATTAATCACTTAATAGCTTTTAAAAACAAAGCTATGCTGTTGCATAATAAATTCTATCACATAAAGGCAAGATCTGAAGTAATTTACGGAAATCTTTTAGAGATTTTATAAGGAGATGTGCCAAAGGATTTTTGTTTCATTTTTTAATTTTTTTCAAGGTTCTGTTTCTTCTAAGCTAAATTTTTTTCTCCCCTGCATACCCTTGTTCTCACAAAAAGACTTGTGTGTGATGTTTTCTTGACATCGCTGACTCAAAAACTCCTAAGTGGACTCACTTCGAACAACCCCCCCACGCAGCTGATGAAGCTGAAACAGAAAGTGTTACAGGCAGCTACTGACACGCATATTTACAGAAGTTTGACTGAATGTTTCTTGTGGTCTCAGTCCAGTATATTCAGTTCAGTTTGAATACAGGACTCGAAAGATCTAATGCTTAGAAGCTCTAAGTTGATCACTTCATCTTCCTCTCTCCATTTACAGGTTTAATTTGTCAGGTTTTTTGTGTAAAAACAAAAATTGCGAGTTGAATTTTTCCTTGCAGTGCACATTTGATACAGAAACCACAACGTGCATTCCTTTTCATTTGTTCATATCAGGTTTGAGTGCCCTCCATTACTTTGTATTAGCAGGCAAGGCCACAGAGTGATGGTTACAGTTTGTGACTTCTCTAAATCTGGTCTCTGTAACAAGAACAATGGTATGTCAGGAACAGAAATAAAGGTTAAGTGCTGTTCCATGGTTTGCTGCATCAAGGCAAAAAAGGACAAAAATAAATAGATAGATGTAAAAGGGCTATACTGCCAAACTTGAAGCCAGAATCCAAAGAGACGAGGTAAAGTTTGCTTAGGATTTACCCACGGACCTCTCTCATGTCCTCATTTATACAGGAAAATGCAGTCTCCACAGAATAGGTCCAAAATAGAACAGGGAAAATAGTCTCTGTACTGCCTTGGACATGGTCTCTGTCGCTTACTGCCAAGTGTCTGATTTTAAAATTATGTTCACGTGTTAGATAAAAAGAACAGTATACTTTGGGCAGGCTTTACCTAAGCGAGGAAAGAAGACTGATTATATAAACACAGAAAATAGTGATGTGGGGAAAAGACTGCGTATTCAAACTGTGGTAAAGTGCTGTCTGGTGGGGCTTGAAATGCTACCTTGCCAAGTTGGGCAACGTACGTGGTTTGCAACTTGTATATGTAAGTATATGTACAAAAAAGACCAACACACACATCTGATGTTTTTACAAAGAACGCTTTTTTCATCTATTTTTGCTATGCCTGGTTTTTATTGTATTTAAATTTGTGATCTTACTGAAAAATTATTTATTTAGTGTACAAATTATTTTTACCTTCTGAAAATTCAACTCTAGCTGAAGCCTGCTGCAGTGTGTCAGTGGAGTTCTGCATCATTGGATTCAAGTATATTGGGAACGCGTACTTCCTCACTTCTGCCAACATACTAATTAGGCAGATGAGTAACAAAAATATCCCATGCACTGATGTTGTGTCCTGGCTGAGAGTGATCACAGAGGCAGGGCAATTGGTCCGTAAATATAACTCTGTCTTACAGAATAAAGATCTGCATCCATCTATTCAGTCTGATTTTTTTTTTCAGGGAAGAAGTACAGTTATTGTTCATAATCAGTGGGCATTGATAGTACCCAGGAAAACCTGGTGCTTGAGAAAATAGCATTACCTGCGCACAGCAGCAGTCTTGCTTTGGGCAAGAGTGGTTTTGGTTCCCAAAGGGAGCTACTGCGCAGGAAATTTGCAGTGGCTGCTGTGAAGCCGAGGGAAGATGCCTGTTTCGTGAAGTGCAGTCCTTTTGCTTCCTCGCACGGGCTCCCTGCTGTCTTTAAGCAGATGCCAAGAGGGATTGTTCAGAACTGGCCAGCAGTGGGATTTTCCCCAAGTACAAATATTCCTGTATAATTTTTCTGGAAATCGCACTGCACAGGTGAGGAAAAAACAGTCTTTAACCGACTTGGAGGCTCCAGTTACAATACAGCCCTGCCCTGATGGGGCTGCAGATGTGTCGGAGCTCTAGAGTAGAGAAGGCCTGATTGTGTCTCTCTAACCTGTCCCAGTTACGGCAGCTAAGTGGTACCAGTTAGACTTTATCTATGCATACGCACCTGTGGACATTGTCTAATCAGGTTCTGTGGATCATCTATAGCTTGCAATATAGGCACGGCAGAGTTTTACCTTTAATGTATAGCCGTTGTTTTCCATTAGCAACAGGTAAGATGTCAGGTCACAAAGTTTTAAGGGCATTTCACTCTCCCTTTCATCTTTTTCAGGTTTGTTTGGGTTTTTTTCTAATAAAATATATAGCTTCCTCTTTGGTTTTGTGTATTCTTCAGGTTTAATTAATCTTTGAATTAATTACAACTGCTAATCTTGCCGCTTAGTAAGGAACCACAGTATCCTTTTTCGTATTCTGCTTAACCTGATTTTTTTCTATTTGCTGGCTTACTCAAAAGCATTTACCGATCTTTATCTATACAGAAAATGCTCTTACACAGTATGCAAAGGGCAAAAGTTGTCACCAGGATGCATTTTGTAACGCTACATAGCGTAAGTTAAGCTTATACTGTTCTTTAAAAAAAATATCACCTAAAGGATGACTAGTGTTCTAGCTCTTCACACAGCCCTGGTGACTTTTGCCCTCCAAACGGTATAGCAGTCTGTCTTTCATGTTTCTTCTGTGAGGATACTATTCCGAATGTACAGAACACTTGTGAGAGGATCAGAAACTGCCACTGAGGTCAGTAGCTCAGTCTTTTCCAGGACTGCTCCAAGACGTGCTTCCTTAAAATCAATAGGAACAGGTCTGAGCCTCTTGGCAGCAATGTATAGAAACGCCTCGAGGAGGAGGAGAAAGGTAGCTAAGGGAGCACAGCCTTTTTTTATTAAATATGTGTGTTCTTGTTCAGAGATGTTACAAAGGTTTGGATGTTCCTGAAGCACATGCCCGTGTGCCAACAATTGATGTGTAGAGGAAGACTATTAAAATGTTGTGTCTGATAGATTTTTAAAACCCAAATGTGACTCCTCGCGTAAGTTCTTGGTTATGTTTGTGAACAGTGATGTTTCATGATGTGGTGTTTGTTTTCCAAGCCTAAAATGAAGCGACACTTCACGTGCAAATTGGTGTTTAACAGGTTTCCTGTGGTAGGCACGTATCTTTGTACTGTTTTTTCCCCAGCACGCTGTTTTGCAGGAGGGGGTACAGTAACCCATTGTCACACTCCTCTGGTAGTAACTGTAAAGATAAATGATACACCTTTTAGTTTTTCATTAGTGGCCCTGTTTAGTAACTACTCCTGTAGGAGAGTGGGGATCACTATTGTACAGCTACAACTGTGAATTTTAATTCAGCTGACTGTGGGCCTAAGTAAATCCAAGTTATCTTTCGTTTGCTCCGGGTCTTCTTGACTTCAAAGGTGCAGCTTTGAGCACCTCTGTCATTCGGATAAAGGTATCTGCAAGACTCTCAGATGGGACTGTAAGACCAGCACGGTTTGGACTCCCGTTCTGTCTCGGCTATAAGAGCTGTTCCCCAGTTTAAGAAAACCACTGTTTTTGGACTCTTTTTAAGATGATGCATACTGTTATCCCGTTTCATAACAGCCGTACGTAATAGGCAGGGACGGGTGTTACATTGAATACTAGAGCAAGGAGAAAATCTAGAGCAAAGCTCTAATTGCACCCACTTGACAGCAGAATTTGAGCAATGTAATTCAGTTGCCGCTGGTGAAGGGACATCTAATTCTGTACGGATCTACCTTGACCTACCTACCTATTCCCAAAACACACATTATCGTGGTCTCGGAAAGCCTGCAGATTTTCTGGGTGAACGGTGAGGAAAATTCAGCACCCTTTACACCTCTGCTTCCTGCTATCACCTCCCGAATCGCAGCACTGGGTGAAGATGCAGCTTACTCGTGCCTTCTCCGGAGGAACATGTGCTAACAGCTAGATGGTGCGTGGGGAATCTGGTACCTGGTGGCATGGCGGACCATGGCTACAGCTCATGTAAAAAGCTCTCTCGCATCAGGCGTTTTGCTTGCGGTGCAGGAACCCCATGGCGTGTGTTTGTATTCCCTGTGCACGAAGCGGGCGCTGGATTGAACTGAACTCTCAGAATACCTTTGACTTTGACTTATCCATCCTTTAAGTAGTTCCTTTCTAATGAAAATGGAAATAAAAATACTGTTAGGACTACACACAGTAAGATGGCCAGTTGGTCAAGAAATAAAATGTCAGAATAATTTACATTTATTTCCATCTTGAACATATCTACCTTACGCAAATAAACATAAGCCTGCTGGAGTGCTTGTGAGAGGAACAGTTCTAGCCTGTTCCGTCTGGGGTTGACTTTGCCTGGGAGGGTCATCGCTCAGCTGAAACTAAAACTGTATTTAAATGTGAACTGATTGGGGTTTTTTTTCTCCTTTATAATGTTGTAACTCTACTGAAGCGTGTGTCCTGGTCTTCTATTTTCTTAGTAAAATGCATTCCCTTTGCCTAAACTACACTTGATGTTGTTTTTTTCTGCAAAAATAACGCTCGACCTCTATAGAATGGGTACGCGGTTGCGTAAATCACCGACGTTATTTTAACTTTTGTCCCTTGCACGGGATCAGCAAACAAGCCGGGTACTGAGGCTGTAGGTAAAGCAACGACCATTTTACCTCAAAACTGGTTTCTAGACCACCTGGCTGCCGGACAGCACTTCACAAAGGACCTCTTCCACAGGGACCTGAGGGTCTGCCTCCCCGTTTTAAGATACAAACAGCCCGACCCTTGAGGGTCTGCCTCCCCGTTTTAACGGGCACAAACAGCCCGACCCTGCCGGCGGCTTGTGGCACCCCCTGGCCGAGCCGGGCCCCCTCCCGCCGGCACCGCCTC
>WAAD01033560.1:13538-24703 GCA_013389945.1 Fregata magnificens | reverse complement strand
GGCCGCGGCCCATGGCGGTGGGGGCGGGTGGTCGGGCGGCCGTGAGGTGTTTCGGGGAGGGGGGGTCCCAGCCCGCGGACACCCATTCACGGCGCAAAGCCCGAGGCCGGTTCAGCCGAGAAGTTAATCTGCTTTCACACTGAGGAAGAGGCAGCGAAACGGCGATTTCTGCCTTTTGGGGGTGCGATGGACGTTTATCCTGCCCCCCAAGGTCAGGTAATGACGCGGTGCACCTTGGTGTGCCTGGGAGGGCCCTGCTGGCACACCAGGGAAGAGGACTGCTTTCCCCTGGAGGGTTGTGGCAGCTCCTCTAAGAGCAACTAAACCTGAGAAGTGGTGGTTCTTTTGCTTGAAAGGTATCTGAAGCTGTTGAGGCACCTGAACTTTGAAATGAGGTGGAAATACATCTAAAAACGAGGTAGGAACTAAGTCTGGGAAGACTAAGGCTGGAGAAAGCACACCCCGTAAGGCGAGACAGCGTCGGAGTCGTGCACGTGGAAGTTCTGCTCCCAACGCGGCTTTTGGAAGGTTGTCCTGCTCCTACAGACCGGCCCGGACAACATAGCGGATACATAAACAACTGGGGTATGGCAGCTGATTGCATTGATCCTGCCGCTGCAATAGGCGTCCCGTGATCTGTCACACAGCCTTCAGGCTACCTAAAGGTTTGGTAGTGTTTACTTTTTCACTTAACACTGATGAGAAGTAAAACATCGATCGCTTTCAGGGATGCCGTCGCAAAGGCAAAGTAAATCGGGTCGCTCCTGCCTCTTGCGGTCTCTGAAATTGTTTTGAGGGGAGCGAATCTTCCCCCTGTGCGTTGCTGGGCTGCCCGCTCCTGATGTCCAGTAATGGCGTCTAAATGTCAGCAGTGGCTGGTGTTAGTCATTCTGAAAAGGCTTTTAGAGGAAAGCGCATGCAGGAAAATTCAAAGTTTAAATAAACCGAAGAAGAAAGAATAGGGGGTTTAAAGATTAGAGCATTTCCAGCTGGCTAGGGCTATTTCTTTAGCTAATGAACAAAGGTCACATCTTACATTTGGGCAGCATATTTGCTACCTTGCACTGACATAAAAAGGAAATCTGCTGCTTGTAAGTATTGTGTTGTCTGAAAGTCATACCCTGCGCCAGGGTTTTAAGGGAAGGGGCATTTGATCCTCACACTAAAGTACGGAGGATGCCTTCATTTAAAGCAAAAATGTTTGTTTCTTTCCCAGCATAAATATGTATGTTCAGTGGCTCAAAACTTCTCTTTCAGGTGGCATACCGGCATATTCAAAATGTCGATGGATATAACTTTCCTCGGCACAGGCTCAGCATATCCCTCTCCAACAAGAGGCGCATCAGCATTAGTGCTTCGCAGGGAAGGAGAGTGCTGGCTCTTCGACTGCGGAGAGGGAACTCAAACACAACTCATGAAGAGCCATCTCAAAGCAGGTTTGTGCTGTTGAAAGGTATTGTGATGAGGGAAGGGGAAAAGTTTCATGAGAGCTAAACAAAACAGTTTGTCCTCGTGCTCATGGTATTTGAATACATACTAAAACATGCACGAGCATCTGAAGGTGCTGCGTATGGGTGGCAGTTGCTGAACCTGCTGTGCAGTAATCCTTGATTGCCCTTTGGTAAAGAATTGTGTTCAAGAACCAAACTCTCCTGAATTAATTTCTTAGGCTTTGTAATTTCAAACGCGGACCACAGACTAGCTTTAAACTGGCACAGTTTATATTTGTCTGAAGGCAGCTCTAAACGGTACCTGCTGTGAGTCTTCCTGTCAATAAATATTGTGCTTTTGTTTTCAAGTAAAGTTGTGTGTATTTGTGGTAACTTTTACATTTTTGGCAAATAAAGTGGAAACCAGACTTGCCTTCAGTTGCTGTGCTTTTGCAGGCTACAGCGGCAACAGCAGACTTCTGACTCTCAAGTTATAAAGATGGAATTATCAATTATAAACAAAACCAACCTCCTGCTCCCCCAAAACCTGAAGCTATCGGGAGATGTAATGAGCAAGTGAATAGATTAATTTTTACTAAATTTACTGATTTTTACTAAATTGTTCTTACATTAAAGAGATTCCGTCCTTCCTATTGCTCGGTCCTAACAGATGCTGGAGAAAATGCCTTGCCGCGAGGAAGTGGGAACTCAGCTAGCAGAGAAGACTGAGGCAGCCTGATTAAAGTACACATGTCTGTAGTGAGAGAAAATTCTGGGCTTTTTTAATCTAGCAAGGGCAGGGCCCAGTGCCTGAGAGCTGGAGTGAGACAAACTCAGACACAAAACAAAAGCCCAAATCTTCAAGTGCAGTTTTTTCATCTGTTCGAAACAAACCAGTCAGGAACCGTGGGGTTCTTGCCTTTTAAAAAACTTTGAAATCAAAACTGGGTGCTTTTTTTTTTTTTTTTTAAGTTATGTTCATTTCATGTGCTGGATTCAAAACTAGGAACAACACAAATTCCACTTTGTGTTTCTCAGTAGTCTACAGTTTCCATGTAATGTATGAAAGCACAACCATTTTCCAGCACTTCTTTGCGTTTTAATACGGCAGATATCACCAGTCAATTCTGTTCCGTGCTTGTAGCATGTTTTGCTTAGAAGCAGCTAAAACTTTTGTCTCGGCAGTCTTTTCTTGACAAATCAAGCCAAAATAAACCTTGTGTGGAAATCTATCGCTACTGTGGAAAAAAAATACTTTGTGGTTTGGGATTTATTTCTTAAACACTGGTTTTATTTTAATTTCCCTCCTTCCTTATTTCCTACTTCTTGCCAAAAAGTGATTATTTTCCAGTTGTTACGGTGTTCATTTATTTTCCTGTCTTTTTCTGGTTTGTTTTTCTTTTCCTGTTCTTCTAATCAATAGGCAGAATTACCAAGATTTTCATAACTCATCTTCACGGTGACCACTTTTTTGGACTTCCTGGCCTGCTGTGTACACTTAGCCTCCAAAGTAGCCCTGACCCGAGCAAACCACCTGTTGATATTTATGGGCCGTTAGGACTGCGAAACTTCATATGGAGGAGTATGGAGGTCTCCCACTCACAACTTCTGTTTCCCTACACTGTTCATGAGCTGGTACCTACACGGGACCAGTGCCCCGCAGAAGAATTTAAAGAGTTTTCTTACTTGGACAGAGATGAGGTATCTGCCCAGGGAGCACAAGGGAGAATACTCCACCTGGATCCAGTAGAAAACTCTTACTTGCTGGTTGAAGATGAGCAGCTAGTTCTGAAAGCATTTCGCCTATTTCACCGCATTCCTTCCTTTGGCTTTGTGGTGGAAGAGAAGCCCCGGACCGGTAAACTCAATGTACAGAAACTGAAAGACCTCGGTAACTACTTTGACTTATATTTTTCCTCTTTTTAATTTTTTAAATGCCTAAATGCATGTGTTCAAGCTGAGTAGCAACTCTTGATTTTCAGCAAATGTAACAAAATTAGGTTCACAGGCAGCTGAAATCTTTTCCTGACCACCTTTCTAGGGGTTCTAGCAAATTAGAGCTGCTGTATCTCTCTGTAATCCATTTTAGTTCAATTTTCCATTTTCTATTAAAGACATTTTAATACTTCATACCAATGCAGCAGTATGCATTGGTGTGTAACGCTAGTGCCAACTAATATTGCAGACCATTCTCATACTGGGAAGAGCAAACAAGTGCAGATGTTAAAGTTTAAAAAGCACAACGTGGCTTTCAGGGAAACGTATGGCCAGTGTATTTGCGTGACTTCATTGCCTTTAATATGAAGAGTATAGCTTTTCTTCAAACACACTTCCTGCTAACGTTACAAGCTCCTTATTTGTATGAAGTATGTGAAATACCAATTGCTATTTATATTGAGGTTGTACTTTTTCAGTAAGACAGCTCAATATAGGGCGTATCTCTTCTTAAGTGATTTTTTTTTTTTAAACCTGACGCTCATCGTAATACTTACGGACTCTTTTGCCTTCATTTACCAGGAGTTCAACCAGGTCCATTGTATGGGAAACTGAAGAATGGAACAGCAATCGTTCTAGAAAACGGAGTGATGATTTCTCCTTCAGATGTCTTAGAAGACCCTATTCCTGGAAGAAAAATTTGCATTTTGGGGGATTGTTCAGGGGTGGTTGGAGATGTGGCCATGAAGCTTTGCTGTGAAGCAGATGTACTGATACATGAAGCCACATTGGACGATACCCAAGAGGAAAAGGCCAGGGAGCATGGTCATAGCACTCCAAAAATGGCATCGGATTTTGCAAAATCGTGTAAAGTTAAGAAACTAGTTTTGACTCACTTCAGTCAGCGGTATAAACCAGCTGCTCAGAGAGGTGAGGGAGATATGGACGTCACCGAACTGAAGAGACAGGCAGAGTCAGTGTTAGATGGTCAAGAAGTAACACTAGCTGAGGATTTTATGACAATAGAAATTCCAATGAAAAAGTAAAAGTAGTAGTGTTAGCAAGCTCTGTATGAAGACATAAAGTAGGATGGTGTTGGATAGCATTTAAAAATAATGGTAGGGTTTCTGGTATCCAGATTGGTTCTCTTCTGTGGCACGCAGGGAACCGTTGCAAACTGGAGACAGTGCCAGGTACAGTTAGTGTTGCTTTTGTAAAGTGAGAAAAAAGGATGCTCAAACATCTGGAACTTGGAATAAATTTGTAAGTGATGGTTTCGGACACCTAGCCTCCCCAGAAACTGAATGTGTAGGCTGGCGCAAGCCTTCACAGCCTACGGGTTTTTCTTGGACCACAGATTCCTAGAGCAGAGCACTGGATCACTTGGCTTAATACAGCCCTCAGGAAGGTTTGTGTTCTGCACCAGAATTTAAGATACCTTGCCTGTTACAAGCTTTTGAGTAACATCTATTTCAAACTTGTATAGAGTAGTTTGTAACTGTTACCCGATTTCTATGTAAGAGGACTATTACACTGAAACTAATAAAGTATTTATAACTCTGCCAAGTGTTTGTAACTGGGGGTGTTGCTATGCACAAGGTGAGGAGCTCTTGTAACTCTCCCTTTGCATATGAAGTTTTCTCATAAATAAATATAGTTTAGGCTTCCTGTCAAAAGTGAATCACTCTTAATTTGCTTCGTGTAAAGCTCTGAAGCGTGAGTCCTACGTTTGCATACCTGTTCCCTGCATCACTAAAGCTTTGGAAGTATGCTCTGGAAGTTGTTAGGCAGATGACAAGTCGTCTTTCCTAAAGTGTTCCTCCAAGTGCATTTTCAAAGACAAATTGTCCTGATAAAAGCATATTTCTCTTTGTAGAAATACCCGTACAGGAGGAATTTCACCTATGTATAGCTCAGTCTGTTGCTGCAACGACTATTCTTTCAGTTGAGGGACATATAGACCAACTTTATCTCCTTTTCTTCCCACCTCAAAACAAACTAGAAGTTGGAGTTTCCCAAATTTTAGCTCAATTTTCTGGTCAAAAGTAAAATCAGTGTTTTTGAAAAACCTACCCTAAGTATGTTTCCCCTAGCATGGATTCCCAAAAGCTGAAACACTGCATAGCTTTCTAATAAACACTGAAAACTCTGGCAGGTTTAAGCACAGCTGCTAGAGTTTGTGCTTGTACTTTCGTTGAGTTGATGGTAATACAGATGGAAAATTAGTCGGGTTTAATATACAATTTCCTTCACTGCTTTAAATGTAGAATAATAAAGTTCCAAAAACCAAAAACACTCCCGCTCTTCAAAGATTGTAAGCCCTTGTAAGTGGTGCACCGCTCAAGGGCGGTTTGTGTGCAGTGGTAATCCTCACCCAGCCCAAGCTGGTGAGATGAGGCTGTTAAATCCTGCAGATAATTTTTCTATACTCTTCATGTTTTCTTCACTAAGAGTGTACTTGGCTGTAATTAAGCAACAGCCTTCAAAGAAGAAGAAAAGGAGAGTGATTTCCTAGTGTTTGACTACATGGATCGACTCAAATTGGATGTCTTCTCCCCACCCTTCAAACAGACGCTGTCTTACCTGCGGTTACAGTAACTCCAAACTGAATTACACCAACATCGATATTTCCTGCTTCAAATATCCTTCAAATGTAGAGGAAGTCTTTGATTTCTTAAAAAAAAAAATATTGGGAAGAGTTGCAAACTTGAAGAACGTGACTTCTGGAGCAGAAACTCACTGATCTCTATGACTTCTCTCTTAAAAATGGTGTAAAGCGGGCAGAGTCTACAGATCATGGAGTGGCACGTTCTTTTCCCCCATAAATTGTTTCTCTTTTGTAAGACAAAAATTAGTAGCAGGTGCAGAGATCTTGATATCACGCTCTGCTTTATGTAGTCAAAAGCTGAGCAGACTCCAGCTATTCTATGTTTCATACAGTGAAAGAATAACTTTTGTCATTGTCCTGACCTGCTCTGCTACGTCTGCTTCCACACTGGAACAACCAAAAATTCCTATTTCTAAGCCGTTCAAAGCTGCAATACGAACTTTAGGGAACAACTTCAAAGCTTTGTGGAAATTCACTGGATACCACCTGCAAATGACAAAATCAAAGGATGGAAATAATAACAAGGGACAATCCAAAAGCCTATGCAACCTGGGTGCACCCACTGCTGCAGCTCATCTCCCCACGGTGCTGGATCATGCTGCTCCAGAACTGGGTTATCCATCCTAGCGGTAAACACATTTTTGCATTTGTGTGGTTAGTTAATTGCTGTGAATTCAGGAATATCTTCGGTTCCCATTCAAATGACGGAGGGTGTGGGTAGATGTGTGAGATGAATCGATGGCGCAGGCTCCCGGCGTGGAGGAAGCCTCGCTCCTCCGTGCCCCGCGGTCCCGGTGCCCCCGTGGTCCAGCTCAGCGTGCCGGTCCAGTGCTTGCCTGGCTAAACAACCACTGGTCCTTGCTAGCCTGCAAGAAAACAGCCTCTGCGCTAATTTTCAGCTGGATTACCAAATCGATTAGCGAGCTGTCTTGCTGCACAACTTGTACAAGGGCTGAACGAAGGAGGGTGCAGAAGTGCTTGGCCAGAAATGGGGAGCTGCTTGGGACGCCCCTTTTTAGCAGTAGTGAGCTGATACATTGGGTCAGTCCTACCACATAGCTACACCCTAAACATGTTTTAGGATCTAAATCCTAAATAAGAATGGGTCAATGTAGATAAGGAACAGTAAGGGGATGAGCGTATCAAATTGAAGCAGCAGGCCAGGTCCTCTTCAAGTATTAGGTCTGGGGACCTTGTTGCACAGAGTTGATGGGTTAGTGTGGTTTTTTATGGCAATTTATTCTGTGTGGACAATCGAGGGAGGAAATGCTCATTTCATCTAAACTGAGAAGAAAAGCTGCAAGTCGCCTGGTCTGGATTAAAGGCTGGTTTAACTATATGGCTGTCATTTTTAAAACCAGTTTCTTTTTGGTATGTTGGTGAAAGAGGGTACATTTAGTGCTGGGGTTATGTGAAATTCCTGTATTTTCAATTTCATATATTTTAGTATTTGTAATCAAGTTATAGTTGTCTCTTTCTTAGCAGACCCATGTGTCTTTGCTTACCATGGTCCACTCTTCTAAGTCTGGATACTAAATTACTTCATAAATCTGACTGCTAGTGAGACTTGAATTAAATTAACGGGAACATGTGCGCCAGTAAGGACAGAAAAATTTCGACCATAAATTGTCTATTTTCTCAATGAATTTATCTTTCCATTAGCCATTTGTTAATTACCAGAGAACAAAATTCCTTCACATTAAAATATATTTGCCTGAGAGTATTTTGTCTGACAGCAGGTAAAAGACCCCGGTCTGGTCCCGTAGGGACCAGGAGGGTGTTTTAACAAGTTCTGGGTATGTAAATGAAGATTTTTTTATTTTTTTCTTAACTTTGAATAACTTATTTTAAGAATTCTTCTGCTTTCCTGGAAGAGTTCCTCTAAGTTTGGTTCCTTTTTTATCTGGTACTAGCAGAGGGACTTGATAAACTGCAAAAGAAGCTTCTTTTCTTACAGGAAAGAGGAGGAGGGAGGAAATAAGACGTGAAGAGTTTTGTAACAGCAGAGATGTTCCTGCGTTTTACGTGTAGCTGCTAACCGAATGGATGAGCGCTGATCAAAGGGAGCGAGGGTAAATCTTCCTTCTGCCAAGATCTGCACGAGCTTGCAAAAAAGGTTGAGAAATAAGCGCAAAACAGCACAAAAACGGTTAGCTGCGCCGAGTGGGGTGCAATCTGTGTCGAGGATGGAGAGCTCGAGATCGAGTCTGGGCTCTAAATCCAGCTGGGAAAGGGATCCTTGATGCTAGAGGTGGTTCAGCCTTTGGTATCAACCACTCCCCGTGGCCCACGGTGGGACTCTTCATCTGCCAATGCAGAAGAAACACGATCTTCATTTGGGAGCATTTTTATTTTTTTTTAAACAGACTTTTAAAATAATTTGCTCTTACTGAATTATGTTCATTTATAAGGAAAAGGATATTAATTATTTACCTCGGATGGCTTCATTCTAGAAATCTAATTTCTGGCGAGGTGGTAGGACTGATCCAGGTCTCACTCAAATCGGCGGTTTGGCACATAGTCACTAGAACAACTTAATGCATTTTTTATTAATAATAAAAACATATTGATTGGGATCTTGAGGTAGAAGAAGTTGCAGAAATTTGATCAAAGTAACATTTTGGGGAGGGGGGCGGCGACGGATGCTAAACCACAACATGTTAAATTGATCCTGCTAGTACCGGCATTTGATATTTGAAAAATGTTTGAGTTCAAAGGAGTTTAGGTGGTTGGAAAAAGTACCATTTGGTTGGAGATGGTATCCCTGCAGCCTTTCAAAATCACCTTAATGGCCTTCCCAGGACTAATTGTTGCTGGAGCTGTTTGGGTTTGGATAAATATGAAGCAGCAGCTCAGCATCTTCCCTGGTGAAGCACCTACCTGGTGGTCACCCCAGCCCCTTTACAGCTCCAGGTCAGTCCTTTCCTCGTGTGCTGGTGCCGGCTCCGGTGGGATTCGCCGCGTGTCCCCAACAGCCACCACGCACAGAGGCTCGTGGACACCGTGCCGAGCTTGGGACACCGGAGACCGATGGTGGCACCGGCTCAACGGCTTGTGCACCCCTAAATTCCACGTTTCACCATCCGGTTGAGCAGGAAATCGCAATGATTGCTTTATGAACCTCGAAACCAACATACGTATAACCACAGAGAGTTACCGCGACGCGTAGAGTACTTTTAAGGTACCTAATTCAGATCCTTTCAGATTTAATACATGCTATAGAAGTGAATTAATCGCACTACCCCATAACCCAGCCGCAGTGTCACCGTTGGGGATTTCCTCCTTGAATTTGCAGGTTGTTCACACCTGCTTGTGAAATGCGGTGAAAGAGCGCACTGGATTTCCCAACAGCCTTTCATCTCCACTCTTAAAACCAAAATTTTGTAGACAAAGACAGCTGCCTGTTGAAAAGATGCTTAAAACGCTGTGTTAGTAATGGCAGTTGGTGGCATCCCAATGGGATGTGGTTCATGGTATGCCTTGCAAGCAAACCAGGGCTATTGGTGATGGAAGGAAATTTAACATATTACATTTAGACTTATTATTTGTCGTTATACAACCAATGGGAAATCAGAAAATTATACTGCTTGGTGCTCAGCATTAACACCTTGCAGCTTTCATCCACATATTGGAGCAAATCGCCTCCCGGGATGAGGGGCTGCAGCTGGTTCTGCAAGCGCAAGGGGGAAGACGCTGTGCTTACAAATTGCAAATTATTTAATGATTTGGTTTTTTTAAATGATATACCTTGGAGAGGGAGGGGAAGCACTGGCGTGTAACTTGCCAGCACAGAGGCTGGTGTAGGCAGCCTGTGAGCACGTGGATTTGCTGTGCTGTGGTCCGCGAGTCCTGCGCGGGACATGTTCCCTGTTGAACTGGAGCGCTCATCTCCCATCCGTAACGCTTCAAAAACTCTAGAAATAGATAATTTGCAACGCACTCAGCAAATCCTGGTGTGAAGAGGCTTCAATTACATCTACCCAGGAAAAGATGACAAACATAGCAGCATTTTACATTGCTTTTCATCACTAAGATCTTCTTAAGGATGTGGGAGTGACTATAAATGACTTAACAGCGTGAGCAGGAAATTTTGGTATGGCAATATAACAATTTTTAAAAATTTCCATCGTTCTTGGTTCTTATCAGAGCAGCTGCGATAGCTCACCAGCACCTTGCCAAACACCCCACTTATTTAGCAAAAATACATTGCGTTTTGCAGTGGATATGGTATTTCATGCACTTCTCCCTTCTGTTTCGTATTCTAACAGTGGCCCAACACCACAAAGGTAGAAAGATGGAACCTTCTAGTTTAAAAAAAATTAACCTTTTCCTTTTCAGCTGAATTCCTTCGGAGAGTTTGCTTTTGCTGTACGAGGTGAGGAGGAATGGGAAAAGCTGTTGCATTTGCGACCCGGTGTGTTTGTTGGCGTTGGCTTTGTGGGGCTTTGCACTTTTGGAGGTTGCATTTGCGGGGTTGCATTTGCAGGGCTGTCAACTTATGGGAGTTGCATTTGTGGGGCTTTGCACTTACAGGGGTTGCGTTTGCGGAGCTTTATTCGCAGGGCTGTGAGTTTGTTGGGGTTCCATTTGCAAGGCTTTCAACTTCTGGGTGTTGCATTTGTGGGGTTTTGCACTCGTGGCAGTTGCATTTGTGGGGCTGTGCATTTTTGGGGGTTGCATTTGGGGGTTTTGCACTTGTGGGGGTTGCGCTTGTGGGACCGTGCATCTGTTGGGGTTGCATTTGCAGGGCTTTGCACTTATGGGGGTTGTATTTCCGGGGCCATACATTTATGGGGGTTGCAGTTGCAGGCATATGCATTTATGGAGGTTGCATGTGCGGCCCTGTGCATTTGTTGGGGTTGCATTTGCAGGGCTTTCAACTTCTGGGGGTTGCACTTGTGGGTTTTACACTTGCGGGGGTTGCATTTATGGGGCTTTGCATTTACGAGGAATGCACTTTCGGGTTTTTGCACTTACAGGGGTTGCGTTTAAGGACCTGTGCCTTTGTGGGGGTTGCATTTTTGGAGCCGTGCCTTTTTGGGGCCGTGCTGGCCGTCCCAGGAGCAATGCCTGCCCCGCCCGGCACGCCGCCGCCGGACGTCAACCACACAAATAAACCCCCGAACGCGCCCGCCCGCTCCGTTCTCCGGCTGTCGGCGGCGCGGCAACCGCTGGGCAGCGGGCGCGCAGGC
>WAAD01033559.1:30933-56944 GCA_013389945.1 Fregata magnificens | reverse complement strand
CTGCAAGTATAATATTTTTGACGCGGCAGACAAGGCCAGCAAAGCTCAACCTGGCTCTCAAATAAAGCTTGAGTGAGGTTTAAAAGGCCTAAAGTCCTTGGAGAGTCTCTCTGTACAGTGGGTATATTTAACGCTAAGCAGTAATTTGCACAGAAACTAATCTTGAAAATGAACATTCATTTTCTTGCAGTCTATACCAAAGGACAGACAACTCAAACAATGAAAGCTGAATAGTCAAAGAGACCTTTCTGATGAATCATAAAGATATTTATTTCAATTACTATTTGAATGAGGAGACAGGTGTTCAGTCTGGGCCATAGCAAATGTTTCTGGCGCCATTAGCTGGCGTTTTGACTGCTTGTTCTGACACTGCCCACCTTGTTCAACAAAGTATTTCAGGCTTGTTGGGCAGTATTTCATGCAGAATGAATGCCAAACAGACACTCATTATCAAACTCGTCTGACAGACACCGTGTATACATATCAACATAGTAAGGGTACAGAATATGGCTACGCTGGTCTACTGTTGGCCACCTTTTAGCAATGCACTCAGCAGTTAGCCATCAGCAATGAACAGCTTAAAGAGCATAATTAGTATTTTGGTCCATTTCAGTGTCTCCTCTTTATTAATTCATGTTAATAGTCTATGATCCATGGATTTAAGTGTCACATCTCGGACAAATTGGGGTGGAATGAACATTTTTAGATTTTGACATGTTGCACACTGTTATGTGTATAAAAAGACTTTAACTTGAACATACAGATGGTAGGCAAATTATTGTAAAAAACCATAAAGCTACATAATGGAATTGCGAGTTATATGTATTTCTGGTTTTCTCTTCTCTGCTATATCAGACATACTCAATTTGCCTTTACTTTCAGGACCTTTCAAAGCATATTTGCTTCCAATGCCTTCTTACTCATTTGGCATTGAGACACTGCCTCCAGCCTCTGGCCAGCACATGTTGCCATTCTTTATAAATCCGATTGTTCCCTTGTGAAACAATCACCTTCTTTCTGTTCCACAGACTGTTACTCACTCTCAGAAGTAGCTCTGGTAAAATACCCAGAAACTAATTTCTTATTCCCTCCTCTATTTCTAGACTTTCCTTAAAAAATCTAAATTTCAGTGCTACCTACTTAAAGGAAAAAAAGTGTTCACAGTGTTAAGTTGATTCTGTGCTGAGACTGCTGCCTATTGCAGTGACTAGTATTGTCTCGTTATTCCCTGGTACTCCTCTGTCTTTCCCTATCCATCAGTTGTCTCTTGTTTTACACTCAATTTATAAGGTCTTTGTAAATGAAATGACCTTGTACTGTGTGTTATATATGCAGCAGAAGGGAGGATTAGTAAAAGCACAGAGCTTTTAGGTGCTACAGTAATATGCACAAATAGATAAATTTTTAATAGAATAATTTGTCATTGAAAAAAAAAGACAAATATATTTTCAGAGATGAGCAAATGAGCTATCACTAATAATTTCCCAAGGGAATGAGAGGAATGGGGGCCATTGTTCTGCTCCTGTCCTATTCTTCAGGAAGTACATCTCCACCCTCTCTCACTTGCATTGGATTACAATAATAAAGACTGATACTTAGAAAAGAGTAATGCGAATATCAATTGCAGTTGTAATAAGCAGGCTATAGCTTTTAAAGCAGTATCTTCCTTTTATACTGAATCAAAATCAGGAGTTTCCTGTAGACTAGGAACGGATTTACCTTCCTGGCACAAAGTTGCAAAGTCCTTTGTTAAGTTTGTTCTAGAACCATCACCAAAAGACATTCTGTCACCATTTGAAACTGGATATTAGTTTTAGATGTGCTGGTAGTCTGACTTGGTTCTGAATTCCCTTTGTTTTAATAATAGTAATTTATTTTAAATTATGACTGTGTCATTACATTACAAAATAATACCTGTTACTGCCTAGCATTGCAAGAATAACAATAGGAAGAATAAGAGGTTTAAAAAAATACAGCCTCTGGGATATAGTGAAGTTATATATTTGTTGGTAGAAAAAATAAAAAACTAAGGGTGGACAAAATAACAGACTTCTAAAGCATTAAAAAACCCCCAAACAACAGATTACAGTGAAGGTCAGGATAAATCCTGTTCCAGTTCTGTTAGCTGAAGAATAAGGAAAAAACAGCTTAATTTTGTAACAAAACCCCCATAATTTAATATAAGTAAAACCTTTTAATTAGAAGGTAACAAAACATTGGAATATGGTAAGGGACGTGGTAGACACTCCTTAACTAGAGACCATTAGGACCATCTCGTATATGTACTTGATCCTACTTTGCAGCAGGATTTTGAAACAGTGACTCCTGAGAAAAACAAATCTCTCTGTCCTTGAAAGTACTGTGCAGAGCCAAAAATGCCAGACTGAAGGACATTCCTTTTGTGGAAATTGGTATTGTCTTTGCTTGTTTTAATAACATCAAGCAAACAACAACAAAGTGGAAAACTTCATGTAAGCCAATCTAATTCATTAATATGTATCTTCTGAAACATATCTCTTATCTCAAGCAGAGGCCTAACATGGTGTTGTTTCAGCTGCAACTTCTGTTTTGTGCATCGGTGTTATTATGATTATAGTGAAATTTGTCTCCCTTGTACATTGCTGTCTTTAATTTTCACTTAATAAGATAAAGAAGAAACTTAAAGCAGGGCTCCATCACACTTAATGGTTACTTGGGAAGACAAAGGCCATCACTCCAAACGTCCCCCCCTTCCTTCTTCTTCCCCCCAGCTTTATATGTTGAGCATGATGTCATATGGTATGGAATACCCCTTTGGTCAGTTGCGGTCAGCTGTGTCCCCTCCCAGCTTCTTGTGCACCTGGCAGAGCATGGGAAGCTGAAAAAGTCCTTGACTAGTGTCAGCACTTAGCAACAACTAAAACATCAGTGTGTTATCAACACTGTTTTTAGCACAAATCCAAACCATAACCCCATACTAACTAGTATGAAGAAAATTTAACTCTCTCCCAATCCAAACCAGCACACATCTAAAATGTGATAATGTCTTCAGTCAATTAATTAGAGCTATATCAACAGTAGTCTTGATAGTCTGTTGCATGACTAGCTATTTTAAAAGCTACTACTTAACCTTGAGAAGTGTCTTCTTTAATGCACGTCCTGATGTGACATTTGGCCAAATTATATTGACTGGTCGTGCATATTAACACAGTATGGCTGCAAGTGTCTCCACTAGTCACCCAGCACTTCACTTACGTGGAAAGCAATTACTTAGATGTTATGAATGTGATATAAATTTCACTTAATTCTAATTGATACATTATTTTATTCATTTTGTAAATATGCTATTGTACCATTAGGGAAGGCCTTCAAACTATTACACAGAATTGCCAGAGTAATTATCTGTCAGTTATACATGGACAAAATAGCTTTAGAGAAATTAATTTGTTAGTTGATTAGTGTCTTTAAGTCTGTGGATTTTAATCAGTGTAGAGCTGACTGACTAGAAATCATGTCATTCCTATTGTTTTATAATGGTTTACTGATTATCTTTCCAGATAGTGTATTAACACATATTATCTGATCCCAGTATTTTACTAGAATATCTGTGGCACTGTAGCAAAAGCCCAGATGCCATTTCAGATGACAAAACCATGAGTCTTCAAAGCATGACAAACAGTAGCCAGAATTCTGTCCATATTAGAGATTCAAAACATCTTTTACAGTATCAGATTGTGGTATTTATTTCTTTAAATCCTATGTCTCCCATTAAAAACCTATAGGAACTGTAGGGAAAGCTAAGACGTGTTTGAAATGAGGGGAAAAGGGTCAAAGGTGAATGATGAGATTTTCTGCAGTGACTGAACAAACCAAGTGGTAAAGCTGTTCCCTGTTCAGCTCACAAGCCAAAGGAGATCGTATAGAGGATGGGGTGACATATTCTATGTTTTACAACCTCACGCCACAGTATCTTTGGTCATTCTCATTCCCTTAGTGGAGTTATGGTAATCGCCAAAAGACATGAGTAAACTGTCATGGAGAAATAGCCTTTTTCTGAATTAAAGCCAGTGACTATTAGTGCTATTCTATTCTGTTTGAACTTTGTCATATAAAACTGGCTGCACAATACCTATTTCCTAATCCATGTGAACATACAAGATGACATAGCCAGTCTCTTGCCTTTTTCAACCCTGTTCCACCAGTATTTTTAGAATGGAGCAATTGGTTGCTGATCTGTGTTTTGTTGGAGATATATGTAGCCAGGACTGGCTCAACATTTCTGGGTCTGGTTGAGAATTCCTATGTTTGACTTCCCTTAGGTGACTGCTGCCACTGCTGTGACTCTGTGGACAAAGATTCTCATGATTTTGGAAACATGAAATCATTATTTCACTCATTGTTATCAATCATATTACACAGAGCTGGAAGTACAGCCTCAAACACTTCAGTCATGCCCAAGGCAGAAGGAAACTCAAGTCTTCTTGTTGCAATTCCTTTGAGGTCCTTTAGAAACAGCCTGGTAAAGATGACCCAACCCATATAAAAAGTCTCTCGGTACAAAGAAAGAGTCAGCCTGTACTGGTTTTGGCTGGGAGAGAGTTAATTTTCTTCATACTAGTTAGTATGGGGTTATGTTTTGGATTTGTGCTAAAAACAGTGTTGATAACACACTGATGTTTTAGTTGTTGCTAAGTAGTGCTGACACTAGTCAAGGACTTTTTCAGCTTCCCATGCTCTGCCAGGTGCGCAAGAAGCTGGGAGGGGACACAGCTGGGACAGCTGACCCCAACTGACCAAAGGGATATCCCATACCATATGACATCATGCTCAGCATATAAAGCTGGGGGAAGAAGAAGGAAGGGGGGGATGTTCGGAGTGATGGCATTTGTCTTCCCAAGTAACCGTTACATGTGATGGAGCCCTGTTTTCCTGGAGATGGCTGAACACCTGCCTGCCGATGGGAAGTAGTGAATGAATTCTTTGTTTTGCTTTGCTTGCATGCGCAGCTTTTGCTTTGCCTATTGGACTGTCTTTATCTCAACCCACGAGTTTTCTCACTTTTACTCTTCCGATTCTTTCCCCCATCCCACTGCGGGGGGAGTGAGTGAGTGGCTGTGGGGTGCTTAGTTGCCGGCTGGGGTTAAACCATGACCCACCCACACCATTCCCATCAACAGAACAGAGTGTGTGGGGAAAGATAAACTTCTGGTGGGCAGGACTCTGTCAGACTGCTTTCGTTCTGCTCCGGTGACCTTTGGGAGTGCTGGTTAAGGTAAACACTGCATATGGGCGGAGCCAAAGGCAATCCGATATTACTGTAAACTTTCCCTGTGAGTGCTTGTGTTACTGTTTTTCAGCTGCAATCAAGATGATATTAAAATTAAATCTGGAACTTCAGAAAGTAATAAAGAAAAATTAAAGGTTTCTTTTGGACTCTACTGAAATGCCCCCAACAGACCAGCAGGTATCACCAAGAATGTCACACTGACACACACACAGAGCTCCAGCAGATTCCCCAGAGGTAATTAAACCTTTAAGATTTCTCCCTGGTTGGTGTGGCATCTTCTCTTGTTTTGGAAGCATAGCTTTTCCACATATCATTAACTGAAGAATAGAAGTTATTTGGTGAATAATTTCATAGACAAGAGACACAGATATTTCTACTTCACTTTCTTGTAAGGAAGAAAAAGAAAGGAAAAATGAAGTAGGAGTATCTGTGCCTTTTGTCTAAACACTGGTAAATTAACGATTATATTTAGTTCTTTTTCACAGACTATTCTGCCATACAGCTACATCCTACTTCAGCACAGATGCTTCCTAGCTAAAGAAAAATTGAAATGCTTACCTTAGGACTTAACTTTATGAAAAATTATGTTCCTTTTCTGCAGTCATTCAATAGCTTCAGCAATTTTATTCTGATGAAAAAATCAATTTAGTAAACAGATGCTGAGATGCTAAAAGATTCAGTTATGCCAGTAGTTGTGTTACACTGCACTCTCTACACTAAAAATAAGTAAATGTTTATTTTTAATTGTAGCTTTCCTTAACTATGACTATTATTTATTTTTAAGATAGTTTGCACTATAGAAAATTATGACTAAACCCATGTCTTTTAGCATAAATATTTTGCTGATTAAAAAGACTAACACATGTACACAGTAAAAACAGAAATTCTTGCCTTCTGGCATTTGCTTTTTATTGTACAGAAGTAGCAAATCCAATTACAAGATGTTTGATTCACTGGGCAAATCCTGCTGGAACATTTTCGGCTCTGCAGGATACCACTCAGTACTGAAGAACCACTTGTCAGCATAACGATATAAAGGACCACATTCTGTGATTCATACTTGAATCTGTTTGCCAAATGATTTTCAGGAAGGCACTTCATGAAATGCTCCAAAACTCTCTTTAGGATTCAGGTTCCTCTTTTTGCTTTCATTCATAATTACTCCTTGCATACATTAAAACTAATAGTGCAATGAATTCAAGTTTCCCATGGTTTTTGAGGAGATTTAATTCCTCCAAACATGAAACACCCACAGATAAAAAGAAGCTTCAACGTTTTAGTTAAGAAGATGTTTTTTGCTATAATTTGACTTATTGTTAAACTGGTGGTTTTGGCTTTAGAGTCAGTTTTCCACATAAAATGAGGTAAATCAGAAACACCCTTAAATGAAATCATCCAGTCTATGTCAATGCGAAGCTGAACTGAAATCAGATTCAAATGCTTACATTTAAGGAAACTTACTGGGACTCACTCGTAAAGTAAATAAATAATCATAAAAACAGTCCCTTACAAGCAGTTAAAGAAACCATACCTTCACATAAAAAAAAGTAAGGAAAGAAAAAAAGATAATTTTTCATTTTCATTAACTCCCTCTGTGCTCTGTTTATTAATAAAACTCACTAAGGTAAATAAAGCAGGGAAAAATTATTTTTAACAGTATTAAGAGTTTTCATTATAAGCTAGAAAATTTGCTCTGATACATAATACAGTTTAAAGATACAATTTAAACTCATGAACAGACAATGTCTCTTGCATACATACATACATGCACTCTCTGCACCACCACAGTGGAATTCAGTCGGAAAAATGCTGAAAAAATTCACCTCCCTCAGAAAGGTTCCAATAATATGAGACAGGAAAGGGTAGAATTTGCATGCTTTTTGATAGAGACAACAAACTGAAGAGTATTTGTATTTTTCAGAATAGCGAGAAGTAGAGATGGAAAAGATCTAATTGACAAACTTGCTAAAAAAGTAAAATTGTTTCTTGCCTTTTTATTCTCTTAGTCTAGTTCTCAGCTGATGAATCTTCCATTATCTCCTGCAATGGAGAAACCTCAGTTTCAGTTCTGCTTAGGTCTCAGTGAGTAAAGGCTTGTCTCTCCCTCATTTGTTTTTTTAATATTTCACTGTTCTGCTCTGCTACCAGGAACATATCCTCTTTCTTCATTCATTCTATCAATTATGTTAAAGGCTAACATCCTTTTTTTATTTGTCTCATATACCAAAGATATATTAATCCAATGTGGTTCTTCTTTGATTCCATTAGACTTTGTAAGCACTTTCCAGGCACTGAGGTATTCAGAAGAGGATAGGAACAGAGCATTAGGTCATCCAGGCCAAATAAAGGGTGTTGCATAATCAATTTCATGTCAAAGATTTTCAAAAAGGATTTATTTTCTTTTCTGTTCTGTTTCAAGGTGTGGAATAAAATATTCCAGGTATAGTCCAACAAACCCCATCAGATTTGCAAATTGTGTGTATTTTTAAATTTTTTAAAATGGAATCACACTTTATGAGAGTGATTAAAAAAACCCCACTAAAAATAGAATGCCTTTTCTAACTGTTGATATTGCAGCCTCCAAAAATTCTTAACATTAATGTTATTTTTAAAGGATATGAGTTACTTTAGACCCCTCTGATATTCCTATATTGTAACATAATATCAGAGAATAGTTTCAGGTTTTAAAAAAAAAAAAATTAAAAAATCTAAATTGCATAGTATCCGGGACCTAGGTCTTGACACTCTTCATAGTCAAGTTGCCTTTTCATCCTATGATATCTCAGTGCATAAATTTTGTCCATTACTTTCATGCTTATCCATAAAATAAAATTCCACTTTCTCTTATCATCTTGCTACTTGGCACATGCAACATATCTCTTCCTGCAAAATGAGGGGGGAAAATACTCTTTATACTTCCATTATCATTCAACATAGTCCTTACTTCGAATCACATTAAGATATCTTGGGGCATTCTTATTAATTATAAATTCCCTTTTGCCTAAAAATCCATTAATCAGAAAGTCAGGAACACCGCTAGAATTTGTGTTGAAACTTGCTTTTTTAAAAGTCATTGTTCAGGTCAAACTGTGTTGTTGGGTGGTTTCTGTAATGTATTATATCTATGTAGGAAATAGCCTTTGAAAAGTTCCTGGCTATTACTTGGTGCCTTGAACACCCACCAGTAGATTGCTGCCTTTTTAACACACTTTTATCTCAGGTCCTTAAATTCTGGTCATTCTTCAAGTGTATTACATTATTTTAGAGGAGAAAAGAAAAAAAAACCACAGTGAGAGCAGTGGAAAATTGGATTAAAAAAATCAATATGGCTAAAGACTCCAAAGTAACCCCCAAAATTCAGCTGATATTATTTCAGCTAATTGTTATTGTTAGTTGATAAGATTACTTATCTTCTGGACTAATACTCTTGATAGAAGAAAGGCAGACACCCAGTTCTTTTTGAAGCTGGTAAAATATTTTGTTATTTCTCTATATTTTCTGTTCTGTTTTTTTAACTTTTCATTCATTTCTTTCATTTTCCAACCAGTTTTTATCTTACTACAACATAATTCTTCCTCTTCCTAGCCTACATCGAATTCTCCTTTCTCACTGAGAAGCTGAGGCACTGAGGGTCCCTCCCCACTTCTTTCTTATTCTTCGTTTAAAAACTGTTTTTCTGTTTGTACCTAAGATTGATGAACTACCTACTCACCCCTCAGTTCTGTCCCCACAAATGTAACTCGTCTGCAATAAGAGTTTATTGCATCTTTATCCAAGTTTTTTATCTCTTTCTAATCTTTGTGTGTCATTATCCCCTCGTTACCTGTGTGAGCCTCTGTTGCTTCTCTGTTCAATGTTACGTCTCAATCAGACCTCTCTGTACAGATTTCTTTTGATATTTTACTTCATATTGCCTATTGTAAAAAATAAATTGTGCTGTTTTATATTGTTGAGCCAGAGTCCCTGTGAGTCATTCAGAGGGTAATTTTGCCTATTTCAAGAGCGCTTATGTACTTTGTAGCCTTAGCTTTTGTATCTCCAACTGAGCAGGTGTCCTCAGTACTTTACGTATTACTAGAGTGTTAAAATGCACAATCAAACTCAACATTTTTAAACTTCATCACCTACTTTTTCCTTCACTCAGAGGAACTTCTTAGACCAAGAAGCAAGTGGAGGAGAGAGGCAGAAATAGGAGGAGTTCACACTAAAAGTAAATCCTGGCTAGGATGACTTTAATAGGGTAGGAATCATGGTGACTGGCAAGTGACAAGAAGTGAGAGACTAGAAGAACCTGGTGTTTAAAATGCAAGACTTGATTTTCACACAGTGATTGGGAAAGAAAGAAGCTAGACATGGAGTCAGACCTGCATTGGAAAGGTGCACCAAGTGTGCTGGGCCAGGGGCCTTTCAGTCCATGGGAGACATTGACAGGATGAATTTCCTCCTGCTCTGTGCACACTGCCGTAGAGAAGGGCTGTGGAAACCAGCTGGCAGGTCCTTTGCATGTTTCCGTTTTCTCCTCGGCTTTAAAAGTCAGACTTAGCTAAAATCTATAGATATATCCAGTTTAGCTCAACTGAAGTTATTCAGAAATATTACTTCTGGAATGGTTTTGTGTCCTTTCAAGTGAAATATGTAGGAGTTGCAGGAATTGCAGAAATTCAATGTAAGATCCCCATGTCTGGTAGAAAGCAGCAGAGCACTCTGTTAAGTATTAAGTACTCTCCCAGTTGTTTCAAAAGAATATTAAAAACACCAAAGGTGTTCATGCTGTGACACTAGTGCAGTGCGTTGCATGGTCAAAGTAGTTTTTCCAGAACAAAGGAGGTAAGAGAATGGATTAAGAAAATTATAGAAGTTACTGTTATCAGACCTGGATGATGAAGTGGCACAACACGTACTACGAAAAGAAGTTTTTTAGTCAAGAAAGGAGCAGAGTTTATGGAAGGCACAAGTAGTCTGAGAAGATTTCAAAGATCCATGAAGAACTGTGTTGAAAAGCAGGAGACAGAAGGCTTGGGAGTTGAATAAGGAAGAAACATGAGGCCTTTGCAAATAGCAAACTTATCCACACATGATGCATGTTTGAAGAGCTAACAGCTCCAGGATTTCTGTGTTTCTTATAAATAAGAACGTATAAAGGTGAAATATTAATTTTCTGAATAACTTTTCTGAATAAAGAAACAAAGTAAGAAGGTAAAGTTTAAAAAACCAAACCCAACCCCAAACCCAACCAGCACCAAACTAAATGAAACTTGAAATTATGTTATGGGTAAAATTTACTTTCTACAACTATTTTTGTACCACTAACTGTATTAATTTCCTTAAATAGAAGCAAATGTATGCTTAAAACTCACCTATAAAAATTAGAGATTTATGGTGTTTAGTTGGCAAAAGACAACCAGGACTATTTCTGTCATGACCATTTCAGTAAATTTTATTACTATTTATATTGGTAACTTTTATATGTCTCTGTAAATTCAGCTAGCAACTCATGGAGAAGAGCAGGAAAAACAAGCATGGATTGTATTTCCCATCCCTCACTGCATTAATTACTATCTTTGTAAGAGGAGTGGGGAGTTTCCTCTAGGAAGTAATATTTTAAGAAAATCCCAGGATAGGAGATAGGAACACCTCTTCATGGAGATAGGTATGTTTTTTGTGAAATTGATGCTAAGACTTTGGGTACTTCTTGCAAAGTTCATCCCTTCACAGCGGCTCATGAAAATTTGTAGTGAAGAAATAGCGCTTCAAAGTCCATTGAAATGAGTGGATACTTTTCAAGCCACTTCTTGGCCTTAGACCTGGCCATCAACATGCCTGCTTTGTAGACATTTCTTTTCCTTCATCAGGCTTGAGAGCATTTTCTGGTTCCTATACAGCCGAGTGGATAACTTCAATGCATATAAACGTATGAATATGCATGAGCTCTCAAAGATGCCATGATTCACTAAATCAGATTGCTTAAATTTGCCCCCAAAATAAGTTCTTACAAAGGAAATTACTGAAATAGGTTTCTATGGGTATCTCACCTTTTTAAAGCTAGTTTCATCCACATAATTTCCCTTCTTTCAGGAGTCTGTCAGAGTTTCTGACTTTAATTCATTGCAAGCCAGATGAAACTGGGAAGTCCATAAAGTTGCCATAGTAACTGAGTGGACAAAGACTTAATTCACTAGTTTATATAAGCCAGAACTCATATCCTGCAGACAGTAATGGTCTTAAATTATTTAGGTCTATAAAGTCCACTGTTAATGGACTATATATGTATTTAATAAATAGGTGTCAGTTCCTTAGTTAGTGAAAAATGGGCTTTGACTGCCCCATACGATCTCAAAAGTAGTTGTATGTTGGATAGTAAGCCAATCAAAAAGTCAAGCGGAATGAAAAGGAAAAAGAAACCAGGGTATGGTAACAGTATTGCTTTCCATGTTAAGAGAGGCTATGAGTTATGTTATTAATTTATTAAGAGTTTATTTTGAAAAAGTTTCCCAAACTGAGCTGCTAAACTCCATAAAAGCTGTGTCAATTTAACAGTAACAGAGGACAGCACACTTTGAATTTTACAGTCTAGTGAAAACAATGGGACTGGAGTCAATTGTCATTGTTCCCAGTCCACAGATATAATTTGCAGTGACACTGCTCAGGTGACAAGAAAGATGTGGAAGAGCAAGACTGAAGGAGAATTCTCTTGAAGAATGTGTTATGAATCTCATCATTTTGTCATGGGCAGCATGATTTATTTAGGGGCACTACATTCTTTTGGATTAAAATAAGAGTGTGGCATAGTCAACTGTCATGCTGGGTGGTGTCAAGATGGATGTGGACAAAATTAAGTAATAAAAAAAAAATATGTATTTGCTTAGTTCAGACAATTCCCTGCTTCTCATCTTCTTGATCATGAACTGAAAATCTTTTACTCTGAATTGATGTGATATCACCCACTAACTCAGAATAAGTTTTCTTTTTCTGTCTGCTTAATTTTGCCCTCCTTCCCCACAACTTCTGCTTTATGCAACATTTAGCAATTGGGCAGATTAAAACCATAAACCAGGCCTGCTGCACTGCAACTTTCCTAAATAGCATTGGTAAATATTACAAACATCATAAACATTCTTTGGGAACTTTGCACTAGTAAATGGATAGGGACATTTTAATCATTGAATCTACCTATAACTTGGGACATTTTAATCATCAAATCTACCTATAACTTCAGTGTCTTAGAGAACCAATTCTATATAATTTAATTCCCTAGATTAATGAATTCTGTAGCTCTTTTTCATGAGATTCCTGAGTACATCCGTTATTCATTCTAAACCCACAAGTGTGAAAAGAACAGCCCAGATGGGAATTGCCACTACAGCTTTATTGTATTTTATGTTGCTTTATTTCATTCTTTTCTTGCATTTTAATTCTAGTGCCAGCTTTCAGCAGGATGTTGAACCTAAAAGTTTCCCCTGCACATTTAATTCAAAGAGCAGACTGACACCTATATTTCTCCCTGGATGGAATTCCACTGCTCATCGTGCTATCATACTTCATCACTAGATTTACATTTTGCGTCATGCCAGCTATGTCCTAACATTTCAGGTGGTTTGGGTCCTTTTATAGATTCTTGCCCAGGACTTGTAAATAGTGGATAAATGGCATGAGGGGCAACAGGATGTGGAAAACTATTCAGAGAAATAAAAAGAAGATTGTTAACAAAAGTGAAAGAAAACAGGGAACAGTTAGATATGCCACTATCGTAAATTTCTTTTGTTGTCCCATACAATAATAGAAGGGTTAGGGGTTTTTTGTGATTTTAGGTAAGTTTTGCTTTGTCCAGGAAGCTCTCATGAGCTGTGAGATAACATAGGCAGCTGCCTTAATGACAGTTTTCCTCTCATCTCCCTTCTCCAACCTCTACTTCTGTCCAGCACATTTTGACTTTTTAGAGGTCTCTTATGGAAAATATTTTGTATTAGATGATGTCCTATAATTCAGGACTTCTGATATAAAACTAGTTTTTATGGGGTTTTTTTGGTTAGGTTTTTTTTTCCCTCAAAGGCTGTTACAGAGCATACAAACTTTGTATTGTGCTTGCTACAGCCTATTTAGCCTTCAACAGTAAGCGTTAATTTTGAAGAAAATATCTGTCCTCTGGACACTCAGAATTAAAAGGCCGCTCTGAAAATCAGTGCCTAAATCACAGACATATATTTAACTGTTTTCACAAAGGACATGAACGGAAGGGTATTTTCCTATGCAGGGCATTTGCAAAATACAGAGATGTTCTCAATTACCTTGGGTTGAAATTTCATTCAGTAGTGCATCATAATTTCACTAGTGCTTTGTTTAAAAAACTCTAACATTAAAGTATTTAGACAACTGGCTGAAAATTCATGTGGAGATAAACTGGGATTACTCCCTGGTCTCATGGTTTTGCCATAGAGAAGGATGTACAAAAGAGCACTAAACGTATTTTAGCCCTGAGTTCTTGCTGTTATTACCAACAACTGTCAGCCAGGAAAGTAAATTCTGTACATTTTCCCTCTCATTTTCCTTCAAATTACTTTTATGACCTCCTTGCCCTTAACTGAAATATTACCCAAAATGTATGTCGCTAATGCTGATTATGTTATTGTACTATTTCACCCTCGCAGCCATGCGGTAACAAAAGAGTAGAAACAGGGACAGGGTATTGGCATGGTGCTATGGAATCTTAAGCACAGCGCAGAAATTCCCTTCTCTGGGAAGGGGCCAGGGCTGTTATCCACGCTAAGAGTGTTAGCATAGCAATGTGAAAACAAAACAAAAAATCCCCACTGGATAGAAAGTATGATTTTCCCAACAAACAAATACAAGTGTTTCAAGCTTAGCAGAACATGAAAATAAGCTCTACAGATCTACTCTGTAGAGTAACCAATAAATCTAATGTGTTGACTCTACTCATTGCTGAAATAGTGTCAAGGATTACGTAAAACTAAAAGAAACAAATGTATGAAACATTCACACACAACCTCCAAAAGAAAAGAGGTAACATGCTGGCTAGAACAGGGACTAGATAAGGGATTTTAGGTCTTCTGAATTTGCCTGTTCAGATGTCCTGCGGTTTTCTCTATTTGATATCAGGTGGGTTTTACAGAATGCACACAGCAATATTTAAACTAAATAAATAGAACAGTACTACTGCTTAAAATTGCAATTTGCTTGAAAAAAATATTTTACCTTGAGGAAATGGTTGAACTCTGAACTGTTTCAAAGTTGAAAAATTCCAAGCTGATGAAATTGTCTGAAATTCTTCAAAGGAATATCTATCTCTGTTAAAGAGAATCAGAAGGAAAAAAAAAAAGTTATCTCATACAAATCCAGTTGGTTCATATAAATGGGAAAAGAGGACATTTTTATCTGTGGATCACACCACTTGATTTTTTTTTTCAAATATTGATATCAAACTGGATGCTGAACTATTTGCAGCTAGGATCAAATAAAGACCAAGCAGGCTTTGTGGAAAGGCAATCTTAAAGCAAAATATGATCTATTATCAGTATTCTTGCAATTCAGTCTATCTAGATTTACAACGGCATCTTTGTGGAAACAGCAACTGATTCAGTATACAGGCCACACAATTCATCTGCAATGCAAGCACTTCACCTTGAAGAGCACTTCCTCCACCAGCTCTCAGAGGAACATTGTTCCATATTAAAAATTCTGTTCTTTTTGTGCTAAATGGTAAATGAATTGTAAGAAGTCCCCTTTTTACCCCCTCAGAGGACTACCTTGCTCTTCTGCAATCCTCTTAAAGGATAGTTTATAGTTTATAGCTTATCGTTTAACATAAGTTTTTTCAGTAGCACCATGACTTTAGGCTGCTTTTTCCTTCTCTTCTAACACCAGCCACTTTTGCTGCCCCTCGTCAGCCCCTCTTGTTGTTTGAACAGAGAAATCATATGCTATGAATTGAACAAACTAAAAAAAAAAAAAAGTTTCTTTTACCAGGTTGTTTACTACTTCTACAACAGATGAGAAGATTTGAAGGGAGAAAATGCCGGATAAGGTAGGAGAGTGACTGGGATGCTTACAGCATGTTTATGGCTTCAGCTCCTTAGTAAAGATAGTAGTGTTTCTTTTCAAAGCTAAGGTTAATCTCTTCATGTCACAGGGCTTTTTCTTGTATAGTGTTCAGTTTGTTAAGCATCTTCATGCAATATCTAAGAACTACTTCCAACCTCACTACATCGAAATCCAAATGTTCTTTCCTCTTTAGAATGCTTAGACAATATCCCCCAAATAATGGGTTTTTTTCTGTGTAGGAAGCAGAGGGATAAAAAGAACTGAAAGAAAATTAATATTTCAAGATAATGTCTTTTGATAAGATTTTAGCACAATTTCCTAACTGATACATAAATATCACAAAGATTGGCTCAATACAAGAATCAGTGCAAAATAGAAAGTACTTGGAGCTTAATCACCTTACCCATCTGATAACCAAATTCTTCCTGGTTTTCTCATTCTTTACAGAAAAAGGTCTTTGACTGGGTCAAGTTTAATGGAGTAAATTGAACTCTATAGGTTTTGCTTAAGGTTATCAGCAAATGGCAAATTAATCTCAAAACGTGGTAAAAGATTCACCTGCCATAACTGCAACCTGCAAGAAGGTTACAACAGAAAGACATTATAGTTATTTTTGTTTTATGACAGATTTAGAAATGGGAGAGTTAGAGGGCATTATGAATATTGGAAAACAAAACATAAACTAAATATATATACAGTTGCTGCATTTTTAGAAGTATTTCAGAAGTTCAAAGTGTAAAATAATTTCCAACACTAAAAAGGGTGGGTTTTTAACACGCCATTTGTATCACCGGTGGACTATTGCTGTATAGCCAGTGTTTTGTAAATGGTTAAAAACCAACCCTAACTTATGTTTGCAAATTAAGGATCTTATATGTGATTTAATGAACATGCTATCAAATTTTTCCTTTTTTTGTATGTAGTTTATCTTTTGAATAAATGGCAAATAGTGGTAAATGCACAGACCTTTATGCAAACTTATCAATATATATCTATAGCTAGCAACCTAATGGAGAAGTCCTGAAGATCTAAAGCAATTACTGTTGAGGTATGGCCTCCAAAAATCTTTAAGTCATTGTGACTTCAGTGCAAGATACTTGAATGAAACATTTTTTTTAAAGCAAAAAATTGTTGCCGTCGTATTTTATGACCATTGTTTATAAATATGTTGGTGTTTAAATATAAAAATGGTGGGTTTTGCATGTGAAAACCATACAGTTTAGCATTTTAGTTTTTCAAAACTTGAAAAGGGTTATTTGTTTTGTTTAAATTAATTTTGTCTCTTGAGAGAGGGATGTGAGAATATATAAATTTAAATTTGATTTTTTTTAACTGATTTTTAACTAACTGTGAATTGATTTTGAACCATTTTTTAACTGACTGTTAACTTCATGAAGCAATATAGGGCAAGACTGAGCAGGCTGTGACTAATAAATCTCCTGTGATTTGTCAGCAGTGCAGCTGCAGCCTGCATGCCTGAGCTTGGTGGTGTGACTAGAAGGAGCGCTGGGCTGGCTCAGCATCCCCTGGTTATCTGCTTCCCCCAGCTGTGGGAGGCAGCAAGCCATCAGCAGCTGCTCAGGCTGTCACCTATGGTTCTCCCTTGCATCAAGCAATCGATGTGTCTGATGGACAAATACCTTACATATTGTCTTTTACACAGATGAACTTGCCGCCACTTGACAGAGTTCCAACCTTTTACACCTATTAAGGAAGGAAACAATAATGCTGTCCTCTTCTCTCTAGGGTTTTCTATATGCTACCTCTGACTGTGTCCTAAATGAATCAAGAAATCAATTTGCAGCCTCTCTGGCTCAGTTAAATCAAACTTATTCACAGTTTCTGCTGAGTAAAAAACATCCAGTGCTTCTCCACAGGTACCCACTGTCACTTTGACAAGATATATCAGAGCCTTAGCCAAAGTTACAATGTCCAAAATGTTTAATTTTCTTTTTCTTTTTTTTTTTTTAGCTTTACTTATTACTTTTTTACTATTTTATTACTTTACCTTTACTAGTACTATTTGTGTGAATTAATTCTACTCCTAGAATCATTGCCTGCTAAATACAACTGCTAAATGAGGTAGAAAAATTAATTTTATTACCAGAAGAACAGAACATAATATGGAATAAAGGTCCTTTTTATTGAAAAACTGTGACTACAAGATGAAATATTACAGTGTTTATTGTGGACTCATAGATATTATAAGCCTGCTAATAACATAAGTTTATCTAATTTTTTTCCATGCCTGTGAATGATTATTCTTTGTGGCATAAATAGCATTTTTGCTTTTAATAATACAAAGCCTGAGGGTCCCATGTTTTCTTAAGACTGCATTTATTAATTTAAGCACCTGAAAGTTAAAGACCTAGTGTAACGTGCAGCCTCCCTCAATAGTCAATGGAAAGAGAAAAGCATCTGTATTTTACTGCATTGTAAGAAAGGTAACTAATGTATGAAGTCTAAATCACCCTCCTTCAGTCTACAGAGGATCTTTACAATTAACCTAAAATAATAAATTACTTAAAAGACATCTACAAACAGGGCAGATGAACTCTGTTCTTAATCTTATTGGCATCCCCACAGAAATATTCTATTTTTGAGCAAGTTCTTTCACTTCTGAATTCATATTAATACTAGTGAAGGTGAAGGTACATCTTGTTAAAAATGTTAGTACTAATTTACATTTAGGAATTTAGCTCACAGTTCCTCTGTTGGATATGTTTTGCATTTTAGGTAGAGATAGATGATTCCAGTAAAGGCAATTAGACCAGAACAAAGATGTTTCATAGATTAACTAGCTTAAAATAATGTTTGAAATACTTATAATACACATTATTTATCTTCTTGGTACAAGTTACTTTGAATTGCAATATAAGCACTTAGAAACCATTTGTCTCTAGATTGGACAAGAGGAATAATATTATCCAAAGGAGTTGACATTTCTTCATGTTTTCCTGTATATTAAAAAAAAATCTTCAGGAAACTTTTCCTCACAGATTTTGAACCCCTACTTAACATAGCTGATTACCAGAATGCTTTTCCTCCATATGATTATTATGATTTATGGTCAATGTGATTACTATCATAATGTCATACTACTATGTTATCATACTATCATACGATGTAAATCATAAACACTATGTCATCGTGTAGAAAGAAAAGGAACATGTTTCTTTTGTGTGTGAAAAAACATCAAAGCAAAACTAAGTTTTCTTTATTTCCTCACTTTATAGTTTCCTGTGATTTGGTCACATATATATTAAAACTCTCACATTTTTCATGCATTACAGGTGAATACGATATCAGTCTTTTACTGACATCAATTCATTCTCCAATAGATTCTGCTACTTGAGCCTGTAGGCTCATCTCACTTCCCTGGTTCACGTATAGCGAGCGTTGCTTCAACATACCCAGACTTAAAAAAAGAAAGCCTACACACAACAATTAAAAATTCCTAGAAATCTAAAGCTGCTGTCTGTAAAAGGCCACTGAAATTGTTCCAACAGAGTTTATCTTCACATATCCTACTGAAATAGTATACTTTTTACTCTCTCTGACATTTATGATTAGTAATACTCAGGAATACAGTCTATCATTTTTATGATGTGCTGCCTTGTTTTCATTTGAAACAAAATGGACTGAATCAGGTTATAGTAGCTCAGACTTAAGCAGTATTTCTCCACTTGGAAATCAGCTATTATTCTGGACAGGCTATCTATCAGAAAAAAGGGGAAAAAAAAGAAGTAGTAAAAAAGGCAAACCACACAACAAAAATCCCCATGGACGGAAAAACAAAAATCCATGATTTATCACAATTTACCAGTTATTCACATATTTGAATTATTTACATTTCCAGTTTGTAGAATATGTCTGGGAAATGTGATTATAAATTTATATTTCAGAGTTTCTTTGAATGCTTCATACGTGCAACAAACCCACGCTTGAAGACTCTGTATTTGGGGTTAACTTTTTCCTTTAAATTTTCTTTTCTTCTGAGAGAACAGTTTCATTTGTGGGAAGTAAACAATATTATCTACTGGGAATTTTTTTTTTTTAATGTAACTTAATTCTCAGGTTTGTTTTTAAGGACTCAGTGTAATAGGAACTTTTTGTTTTGATTTGTTAATGCTGGGTTGCTAAAAGCAGGCAGTTACTTCTCTGGGTCATTCAGGTGGTGGTGGTGGAACTAACTAGCTCTGCCCATCGAGAGAGGATGCTTCAGGATCTGGCCTTGGGTTCGCACGTGGGGTGGCTCAGGCTCCCATTGCACACAGCTTGCAGTGCTGCTCTGTGTTAGCTGCTCCTACTGATGTATCTCTTGAGAAATTTGCTACCTGTTTGTATGTGCACAGCTGGGTCTGGCAGTGCTGGGATGTGAACGCTTCGGCGCAGGGGAACAGCCCTGTCACCACAACAGCGAAGCACCTCAGGCGCAGTCAGCCTCCCCGTGGCTGCGGGACCCACCAGCAGAGGAGAAAAGCCCAGAGTGGCCTGGCCACAGCCACGTCCACGGGCTGGTGTGGGGTGCTGAGGGGATTCGAACAGGGGATCCCAGTCAGATATTGCCTGTGGAACCAGTAATTGATGGGGTCGGGGTCGCTCAGGGAGAAAACCCGGAGGTAGATGGGGAAGGGACCCCAGGGGTATGTGTGGGGAGAAACTATTTGGGTACATGTGGGATGACTCTAAGAGGGAACCAGAGAGACCCCGGGGACCCCCACGGCCCCGTGCCAGACCGTGCACCACATGGTGGGGACTGCTGTGCTGCTCTGCCTGATCTTCCTCCTGGAGGGCACCATCTCCCCCCGCCACAGGTCAGGGGAGTCAGGCCACTTGTAAAAATTTCATATAGCTGTGATTAAAATGTTCAGGTAACTGAGCCCTTTCAGTCTCCACACTGTCAAATTGGTCTTAAACTGTGACAGTCTCTGAGTCTAGGTTCTGTTTTCCCAGAATCTTTAAGTGGGAAAAAATCTTTTTGTAAGATGATCACTTTTAAAAAAATAGCTGAGATAAAGAATTGAGTAGAATAATATTACATGTTGTTGCAGAAGCTCAGACAGAATCCAATACATAGCCTTAGTAGCAAGGCTTGCTAAAGCCTTAGGCCGCAAGCTGTGAACTTTCACCTAGATACGCTGACCGTATACTGAACTTTTACTTAGCTACATGAAGGAAGGCCCTGAAATCAGTGCAAACCAGACAGATCAGGTAGCCACAACTGTCAGCAGAAGCTGCATCCTTTAAGATAAGAAAAAGGAATGCCCCGCCCGGAGACAGAGAAAGGATCCAATACGGAACAAGAAGACCCCAGACCCAAATATTGCTGTTGGACCAAACCGTCGCGGAGGGGAGGGGAAGTTAAATTGTATCGGTATAATTGCCCAGGGTTTTCTTTGTTTGGGGTCCTACTCCAGAGTCACCCAGCTCGAGCTGTTTTTTACCCCTGTACCACTCAATAAATTTGTCTGGCGTACGTCACGTCGAGACTCTACTTCAGGGATACCTAGGGTCGAGCCTGAGAGGAGAAAAAGTGCCCGAGAGTGAGCGTATGTGAGCGAGAAGTCAAAAAGGGGCACCCGCCGGCTCAGTGGAGCTGCCTGCTGTGAAGGGAATCCGGTCCTAGCAGTTGAAGTCTCAGGTGGTGTGTGTGCGACCCCCTGAATGGTGTGTGAATGCTCGGGCTGCAGCTTCTCCTTTAACAGTGTAAGGCACCAGAAAATGGGTCTAATTTTATAACATTTGCACACTCCTGAAAGCGTGCGTATGAAAAGCTGAGCAATCAGCACAGTTTATCTCTATGTGACATTTCCAAATGCTATTTATACATTTCATGGGTCAGTCTTTTATGAAAATAGCCGTGTATGCCAGCTATCTAACGATCTGGCATTTGAAACCAATTCAATTTATATGTTAAATTTGATGTTAGGGGAAAACCAATACACTTACCACATTTTCATTCTGTAAGTCTGGTTGTCATCTTAATTTGTCTGGAAACGTCTTTTTATTTTCCCGGAGTACCTCATGGGATATAAAGTAACATAAATCATTTTAGCTCATCTACCAATGAGAATTACTGTTAAGGGTAAATTTTGGTCCAGCCAATATATATCACAGTGATACATAAAAAGAGCACTAGCAATGCCCTTAATCTTCTCTGATGGCTATCTGCATCTCATGGAGGAAGACAGAGTGAGAGATCAGCTGTTTGAAGATGAACAGGGCAGTAATTGAAACTAACACTGTTTTCCAATTTGTCAGCAAAGATGGGGTTTTTATAGTTTGCACCATACGGGCACACGTCCTCCTCTCCCTCTCCCTTCATTCTTTCCCTCAAGTTTTCTGTGGGATCCATGGGAAGCTGAGGCACCTGGGAAGGGCGTCATGAGCGTGACCCATTGTTGAGGCTCATGGACCCTTCGACAATGGTGTCTTTTTGCGTTCTTCATCTGAAGGATGAAAGAGAGAAGGAATTTGCACCGTTTAGAGAAAAAAATCCTGTTTCATATCACCTCAAATGTCACAGATAAGTCAAAAGGCAATCAAAGTTAGGACTACTCCTAGTCTGTGTCCATCTTCTCAAAAATACGTGCAAATGTGTCAGGGCACTAGGGAGCTTCTGTAGCAGTTTGCACATCCATACTCCTCATGCCAACATGTAACACAGAGCATGGTTTTTTGCATGGGCCTGTGTGCTTGTATGACTGTTTTCAGTAAATTTCAAAAAATATGCAGAGAATATTTAGAGTATTTTGGATTACATAAATTCTTGCATGCTGCTGTGTTATGATTTTCTCAGCTTTATTTATGAAGTTTGTTGGCAGTTTTCTTGAAATTTTTGGAGTGCTTCCAATCATCCAGAAATCGTAGATTAATGATTTAACAAAGATTCACATCTTTTTGGTTTTTGGCTGCCATGTTTAGTCGCCATGGGTAAAATTCCTAGGAAGTGAGCTCTGTTCACTTGTGACCACATGCAGTGAACAACAATCTGTTCACAAAGCAATATAAGACATAGGTCCTTGTTCCATCTCCTGATAAATTCTGTTTTCGATATGTAGATCTCATTTAACAATTTCAAAGTGTTAAAGAAACACTAAATAAATACAGTTTTATTTGCAAAGTCTTTTGATCCTGTTTTTTTCTGACCAGTTTTGACAGATGGCATTATCCCACTTCAACTTATGAACTGCAGGAGTGAAAAATTTACCATGTTGCCATGTAAATTGTTCTCCACATATTCTACATATCCTATTCACCATTCTGAATAGGTTCTCTACAGGGAAAGGAATGTGTAACCATAGTGTCTTTACCATTTGTCAAGCATTGTCTCTTTAAATCCCTTTTAATTTTTGTAATCTTTGTATTTAAGAACTCATCAGTTTGGCTACACCATGAGAATGCTAACAATGAAGAGCCACAAACCTTCTTTATGCTGCATGAGGATGAAGGCAGGGCATTTTAAATATTTGTTAATATAAAAACAATACATAAAATTGCTTAATATAGCTGTAAAACTAGTTTTAAACAGAAAATTGTCAAGCAAAATAAAACTTCAAGAAATTTAAATTGCTGTTTTATTTACCCATGTTATTTACCACTGACTGTCTTAAAGATCTGTAAAATACTGAAAAAGAGTTTATTTTGCAGAGAGATTTTATCCTGGCTAGATTTGAATCAGAATAAATACATAAAGGCTATGCACTAAATTCAGTTATTCTTTTGTTATTTATATTTTATAATTTACTGTACTAGGAAGTGTTTTGGCTTCCAATGCATCATAATTCCATGCAAAAAATAAAACAGGAAAATGATAAGTGACAGCTTACACTTCCTCTAATGTTTAGTTAGCAATTTTAAGGTTGCAACAACTGTCACTCATAAGTTGAAAAAAAAAAAAATAGTGCCAATGCAAAAAAAGAGTTTGTCCTCCACAAATTCAACATTGCATCAGAATATGTAAACTTTAGAGTACTCCCATAAGATAGACTTAGTAATCTTATTTCAGATATTATCGTATTTTTAGTTCTAGTACTATGTTTGCAGACACAAAGTCTTTTACTGAGGTTTTACTTCTTTCTTTTTTCTCTTTTTCCCAGTTGAATAACCTTTATGTTGTTGTTTATTTGAATGTTTCTAATTTTGTTGTCTCAAAAGGAGTTTGATTTAACAGTTAGGTCAGTGGCCCGAGAATGAGGGATTCTAATTTAATATCACCTTCCTTTTACAAGGTCTTCACTATGTTTGTGTCCCTGATAGAAAGCCTCGGAGTAATGTCCTTTTACAAACATTGTTAACAGTTGCAGCTTGTTAGCAGCAGCAATTGCAATTCCTTTTATGCTACAGGCAATGCAGCTGTGGAGAGGAGACCTGGATCTGTGTAACCAAAGCACAATTGTGTTCCCAGGTCTGTCCCATGTGGTCTTGTTGACATTGCTCCATCCTCACCAACTTCCTCTGTAATGGATATGTGTCTTGTCTACTTAGCAGGGTCTGGAATGAAATCTCCCACAATACTCAGGATAGCCGCGATAGCTGAGGCTACCAAACACACTCTCTGGCCTCTTGATTCATTCATCTTTAGAAACAAGTATTTTTCTGGGTTAAGAGGATTGAAAGCATGGATAAGGAAGATATTCTGTTACACTTTTCTTCCTTTAGCATCACGTAGACTCAAAAGGGCTTGGGAACATAGTTGAAATAGAGAAAAAATTACAGGACTGTGCTGGAACCCATTTGTACTGCCTGTGGTAGAAATCAAGACTTTCTGTGACTTGCAAAGGAAAACGATAATAATGGTTTTCACGTACAAAAGTACTAAAATTTTAATTCAGTATTATCTATTGTATTGTTAGATCTGTGGCAAAATTACCTGTTTTAAATTAAACTGATTTAAGAAATAGCCACATCTTTCTGATTAAGCTAAATAAGAAGTTTCCAAGTATATTTATAGTGAACATGATGCAAAGACTAGACAATGGAAATTTCACCCTGAAGAGTTAAAAAGTATCAATGCAAATAAAACAAAGGGCAATGATGAAAAGCATGAGTAACTTAAACCATGGGCATCATTAAAATCTGCCTATATAGCATATCACAAATTGCTTTCTTACTTCAGTATCAAAATGTGCTGATATTGTCTGATATTTACTTCAGGTTGGTGATTGTAAAGCACTCTGAAACAGAGAGGCAACATATTGAGTTCATTTTTAAAATATTCTACCCTTTAACAGTTCTGACTGTAAAATGGGCATTATAATTTCATAAATTACCTAACACTAGGTTAAAATAATTACATTTATGTCCTAAAAATACATGGCTTTCCGTAGAAGATTTGTATTTTTGTTCTTTAATTTTAAGCTACTTTTCTTAGAGTATTTTGTGGGCAAGTCCCTCTTTCTTCCTCCCTCCTTTACCTAAAAGTAATTCCAAGAATGGATTTTCATTGTCTGCTTGCTCTTACACCAATGCATTTTTTAGTCTGTAAAAACACAGAAAGTCTGAACTCCAGACACAACCCTATATTCATTTTATATAAGTGCTTGGTTCAACAATTCTAACAGAAAATTGCTGAACATTGAAATGTATCATTATAATTCCAAAAATTGAGTCCACAGATCAATTTTTGCACCTTAGTGCAAATTTAGCCTTGTATAAATTAAAAATAGTTAATCTGGAGTGCTTTTGCAACCACAAATGATTCTAAATTACAATCTATTAAAATATAATGATAAAATCCAAAAGCCGTATAATTCCTACCGGTGTCATACCAAAATAATTTGTAGAAATGAACAAGATGACAGACATTCAGCATTTTAATAACCAAACAACAGCTATTAAATATCTCTGGGCTTTATTCTACTAGCTGTTTCTTGACTACAGTTTAAGCGGAGAGTTTGAACATGAAAAATAAATTGTAGCTATATCTCCTAATAGAAGGTTTATGAAAGAAACATGCAGTACAAATATTTTGATGGTATATTTTATACACTCGAGATCCCACAAAAGTAGAGGCATCCCTTTTTTGTGGTCTGAAAGTCTTTGCAGTTGCTAAGTGTGGGATTATAAAGAGAAATGGGAACAGAAGCATGAATGTAAAGTTAAGACAAAATTAAAAAAAAGATATTATTATTGCTACAGTAGAATGGAGAGTAAAAAGCCAGGGAGTATTTCTAAGTGTTCCTGTAAAACAAGAGACTTTTCACTCTTCTTGATGTCACCCTCAGAAACTGTAAGCACATTTTAGTGACAATCACTACATGAGTGTAGATGAAGTAATCGCAAGCAGTCTCAGAGGTGGGGGTCTTGCAAAAACAGGCTGATAATCAACATGAAAATTTTAATGTGCAAGTTGAACACAAAACAGGCGTAGAAAGTATTTCCTCTGGTAAACCCAACTTAGAAACTTGGATTTCCACAGCTATGGAAGTTAGTCGGTGGACTCTGAGGAAACAACAAAAGCAGATTTTTCCTTCTAGAGGTTTTCAGTGGCTTCCGGTTTGTCTTTGCCTGTTGTACGTTTTGCACTGGAGACACCCAGCTAAATGTTTTAAATTTGATTTTTGAAGGTAATAAGGAAAAAAAGATAGAGTTCTTACCTGTGTAACCTCAGGGCCTTCTAGGTTTAAAGAAATGGGTATTGTAAAAGTTGAATTAAACATCTAATGCAGAGAAGTAAGCAGTTCT
>WAAD01033559.1:0-30886 GCA_013389945.1 Fregata magnificens | reverse complement strand
TCACAATTAAAATGCAGAAGGCTCTAGCAAGCAAAATACAAGCTGATTTTCTTTTTCCTAGTGGAAAAATAAAGTACTCCCTGGCAAGTAACCAAGGTGGTGGGAAGGTAATTCATTTAGTGTGAGAGTATTTTGCAACTGAAAGGGATATGCCCTCTGTTTAGAGATTAGTCAGGGAAACAAGTGATCAGTTTAGAGCAGTCACAAAAGTTAGTCAAAGAAGAGAGTTTCTACAGTCTGGTTTTTGCCTTCCAGCCTTTTTTTCCCCCAAATNGAGAATCCTAAAATATTCACACTGAGAAAAAAAAAAAAAACATGCCCAACGTAATGGTTTATGTCCTTACACATTTTGAGAGACATGAAATAAATCCTTTTACTTTTCTTGCAACTGTCCACAAAAGTTGATTTTTGTCTGCTAGCTAGTGTTGTGGTTTCATAGTCAGCTGAAAAATATAATAAAAATAATGTAATCCTCTTTAAAAAAAAAAAAAAAGAAAAAGGCCCTCAAAATCTTGTGGAATAATTACGCAACAGGTTAAAATTTTTTCATAGAAATTAAGTTTTATCTTAAGTTAATTTAGGAAATTTTGCACAATAATTCAACTATTCTTTGTGCGTTCCCTGTGCTCTCAAAAAGAAATAAGGATATTCTGGGAATAAACAAGAACTGTGGATTACAGTAACACTTCTGTAATTATTATGGAAGACATATTTATGGTGAGATAATTTAGAGCTTAGTGCTACATCACTATTAGCTCAAGGCCAAGAAGATTTCTGAGAAGTCCTAATTGGTAAAACAACAAATATGACATTTTGTCAGACTTAATGTATCCTGTTAATGATAAAACTAAAAAAAACAACCCCAAAAACTTCTAAAACAATTTTAGATTTTTGACTATGAAATTAGTAGCTTAACGAATAAATATGCCTTCAGTTTACAGATTTTTTTTTTTCTCCTGAAATTGCCTCCTTTAAACAGAAAATTTTGACATCTCGAGAAAAGTTAACTCTCCCTCTTTCTTCTTCCTTATCCAGTTTAAGAAAATTTAGCAACTGTTCCTATATGGAAATTGAAAAACTCTTGCTGTACTTTTGTCACATATTTTTAACTTTTTTTTTTCTGGAAAGCAAGGAAAGTAAATTCTGACCAACCCTGCAGTTCTTACTCAGACTTTCAGGAATCTTGACCAGAACACAAAAGATGGTGAATGAGGAAATGTGATTCTTCAGTGTACGTAACAATATAAGAAAACACGACTAGATAGTGTTGCCAGGTCAGAGAACAACAGCAGAGCAGAACATGGTCTGCAAAGAGAGTAGTTCTGATTGATGGATATGTGAGCTCTCGTACCTTGGCTAACACTGAATCACTGTTTATTGTATTTATGTCTAGATGTCAGGGGCAAATCTACTGGTTCCAAATAAATACAAAACCTGCTAATATCACAAACCTTGAAACTTGAAATGAATGGGCTTCAAGTAACACAGGAAAACTGTCCATCCATTATGTCCTTCTTGACACAGTCAGAAAGCCTTATACACTATAGAAAAGTATTGTGTACACTATCTGAGCAGCTGGATTTTTGTCAGACTATTCAGGATTACTTCTCAGTCTTTCAAGGATGATCTCCTGATAACTCTTGAGGATTATCTCCTCGTAACTACTTCAGTATAAGTAATATAATTTCTGTATCAGACTGGGAATAAACACAATTTTTCAAATTAAATACAGTTTCAGCTTTAAGAAGTAGATTGGCTACTATTTTTTTCTCAAATCAGAGCAAACATGATAATATTATACAGCTTAAGGTTCTTTGATAACACTGTGTTCTTAGTAATGGTTATTTAATTATTTATAAAATTAGATATCAAAAACAAGCTGACAAAGATTTCTTTCTGGTGCTTTTACCTCAAGCATTTTTGCCTGTGCTAGGCAAACCTTGATTTCTTTTTCTAAAACTTGATGTTAGATTTGTGTGAGGGAATCAACATAAACTAAGATCACATTTTCATCTCTTCTGCATTTTTTTCATGTTTGTTTGTTTGTTTGTTTAAGAAACAGAAATGTTTGGGCAGAGCTGCTATTTAGTAAGAATGGTTACATCCTACTTCTGGTTCATGGTCTGACATCAGCTCTGCACAGGGTGAGGCATAGCGGGTACGAAATGGAAAAATGGGAAGAGGAGAAGGACGCTCTCCTAGGATCTGTAGAAACTGAAGGTGTAATTGGAATTCAGTGATATGTTACCATTTACCACCTGTAAAAACAGCTTTTTTACCAATGCTGCTTCTCACTGGCTTTCTGGCAATACTGAAGAGGTGATGTTTCATCCACCAAGTCAGAATTAACTAGACATAGGTGTAAGAAAAGGGTAAAACCATTGTTGACAGTTGGCAAACAAGATATGCTCATTTACTGAGAATCCTGAATCTTGTCACAGGATGTAATCTAAGATGTGCCATGTGAAGGGAACAGAAATGAGCAGTAGGAAGCACATAAAAATGGAATTTTCATGGAAATGTTTGTCGAAGAACTGATGAGGTGAACTGGCCAGAATAGGAGGGACTTTTGACAAGATACAGATTGTATGCAGCAATAAGAAAAAAAAGAAATTAGTTTTGTAGTCTGCACCTTAAAAAAGAAGTCACATAGGAAGGTTAATTCACAAAATTATGAGAAAACCTTTCTCAACTGAGAAAAAACCAAATGTTTATTCCAAGTATAGTGTTCTCATGTGATAAACAGTCTCTGCTTCTCTTTGTCTAGGCACTTGTTAATGACAGGCAGGCTTTTTGATATTAACATCCAAAGGAAATAATTTGGACTGTCACATATTGAGGAAAACACTTACCCTGTTAGCTCTTTCCTGATCTCACAGACCATGCTATTTCCTGCAGAGAGGGATCTCAGAGATACGGTAGCTTTCAACAGCCACTGTCACCTTGATGGTTGTCACAGCTTCCCTCCAAGGTGTGTTAAAAGCTTAACATCATCTCACTCTACAGGGGAGACCCGTTGCTTGCTGACAGCAGAATTAGTAGCACAATCAACATGAAAGGGCAAGCCAGTTCTGAGGGAACATGTGAGGAACTCTACTCATCACCTGAGCAAAACCTTTCTGGAGGTTTGGAAGAGTTGAGTGAATTTTATTTTACTCAAATAAATAAATGAGTTGTCATATAGACACTGGGGACTGAGAAAGAAACTTCAGAATTCCAGTTAAACTGTTTGGAGTCTTTTTCTTTTTCATTATATCTATTGCGATTAAAAATAGGAATTTTGCACATCCAAAAGCTATAGCTTAAATTAGGTGTTTGTTTGGGGGCAAGAACGTGATAGTAAAATTGGAATTAAAATGTCTATACAATTTAAAACTTGGTTACTGATCAGTCAATTGTAATATGATATCTATTAATTTCTTTTAAAGTTAAATTTCTGTTTAAATATAATGACCAATCATATTTTGTGGATATATATGTATGTGCTATAATGACTTGAAGAAAGACAGTCCTAAGAATTCAGTAGAGTTAATTATCTTTTTTTTAAGGAAAATCTATTCCATTTTCCAGAAACTAAAGAAAAAATAAAAATGGGAAACTTAGGAGCACTGTTTATTTTTAAACAGAATAAAGAACACTGTAAAAAAAAAAAAAAAGGATTCAAAAGGGGTCAGTTCTCATTCAAGGAGACGAATGAGATGGTATACTCATCTTTGACACTTGCCTAACTGGACTGATCTCAGAAGGTTTCACGCTTTTGGGTTCATTCAGTGGGACTACAGGTAAACCGTTCTTCCCTTAATCACTTTCCAGTATGAGGAGAATTCAAAATACAGACAGATCCTTTGGCACGGGCAAAATATTTTCTTGAAAAATCTTGGAAAACCAAAAGGGGAGACAAACAAACCTAAAAAAAAAAAAAAAAAAAAAGAAGAGAGAGCGAGGGAAAAAAGGGAGAAAAAAAGGAACATATTTTGTTTCTTCTTATTTCATTTATTTGTTATTTAATTATTCTTCTACTGTGTTTGTGGGCTGCATTTACTCAAGGCAGGGGTTTAGAAGAAATTCAGTGATGGGATTTCAGTTCTATCCACCTGAGGCAGGATTTCTCTCATAAAACACAGGGAAGGAAGAAAAAGACTTCATGCCCAAAGGAAAACTAGATTTTTTTTCTTTGAAGATATTTGTCTCTAGAAGGTGAAAAATGAATTATTAAATTGCGTGTATATTAGTTTGCAGAGAACAAGAAGCCATGGTTTTATCTACAAATAAAGGTGATTATTTTAAAAAGAAAGCAGTTTAAAAAGCTTCATATTTTGGAAAAAGTTAAATGAAGTTAGTCAAACATCTGTCGAGTTTTGCTGCAAGCTGCTATATAAAAACAACATATGTAAAGACTTGTCCAGTAAGTCCTGTCCTCTGTTTTGCATAGAAATACATTGCTTCTGTGAACTAAAACTGCAGGGAAGAGGAGGTATTCATATCCATATTTGGTCTCTGAATATCATGCAGGTTATGGTGTTTTTACACTTTCATATATCATCGGCATGAAATATGAAAAGAGTGAAGTTTTATTCTTTGATTATTTTTGTTTTACGGATTGTATTTCCAACTTCCAAGTAATAGCTTACGACCTTTGTAAATATATAATGGAGAAAATAAGGTAGGTTATTCAAATATTGATCTGATATCAGAGTAAGTTGAATTTACTCAATGAGGGACAGGGAGGGAGAGGGACAGAACTCAAGGTTTCAAGGGGGATGATTCTTCCAAATCACCTATACCCAAATCATGGCTCTTGTGTTTGGAATAGGCATTTGGAATTTGCATCAAGCTAAGGAGAATTATTCCAGGCTAGGTAAGCAGTGAGAACAACACTGCTAAAAGGTGGAGAAGGTGCTGTGAAAATAACAGCAATGGGGTACAAACAAGAGCAATGAGAGCGTTCGTATCTTCACTCTGGGGACTCAGTACTGAATTTGGGGGATTTGTGTTGGGTTTTTTTTTTTTTTAATTGTTGGGATCTTTGCCATTTCTAGATGGACGTTTTATGGGGATTCAGATATGCAGCTTTTCCCAAAGTGAGTCTTACCTGTTACGACTTAATGGAGGCACAGCTCTGAGAGGAGCCAAGTGGAACCAAGACAGGAAGGAGAAATGAGGCTTGGAGGGCTGCATAGGCTGAAATGCAATAATTTTTTTGCATTCCTGAACAAAAGCTTATCACTATACAGAATAAATATACTACGCTGAATGAAAGCATTTTGCTGAAAAAATGTTTTTTTTTTTCCTTCTACTCCTTCTTTAATAATTCCACTACAACTAAAATACAGTTCCCACTAAAATACATTATAAATCACAGCTTCTGGAACAGAAGTTAGAAGCTATACGAGGCAGTGTAACTATAAAAATGCATGGATTAATCTACAATACCAGTGAGACTCTTTTTCATGGGGTTATTTTGAATAAGTTTTAAAATCTCTTTGTGTCTTATTTGTTTCAATATGTAATGATCAACTTGTGTGGTTTTGCATTTTTCCCCCATGATTCTGTGTTTTCTGTGTTATGAAATCCTTTTTTTTTCTTTTTTTTTCTTTTTTTCCCCAGAGGGGAAAGAAGTTTAATAAATTGCAACAAAGTATAATTACTTAAGATAAGTGCGGACTTAGTAGTATGTGTGAAAAGTCTGTAGAAATGGTGCATAACCTTCTCAGTTAAAAGAATCTGAATATCACACTGTAATCAGACCTTTCCAAAGATGATTCCTTTCTCCTTTCCTTTCCTTTCCACTTTCCTTTTCTCAGTGAATATTGTTATGATAGAATACATTGTGTTTGGAAAATAACATGCAGATATCTTCTTATCTTTCCCTGTTTATATTCCCATCAGAAGATACAACCAATAGGAGCAAATTCAGAGCACAAAAATCTTCAAGATGATCCCCAGAAGGAATGGAACTTCTTTATTTGCTGATACACACTGTTGAGAGAGAGATTGAATGAAACTGGGGATGTCGTCTCATCTCTGTCTTTAGCCCAAGGTCTCGTTCTGATGATCACATCCTAAGAGCCTAAATTCAGCTGATTTCTGTAAGTAACCAGTTCATATTCTCCCACCTATCTCCTGCAGAGAGGACAGCAGCTGCTATTAGATACAGGTCATATATAGTGCAAGTCAGAATTCAGTCATAAATTATTATAAAATATGTTGAAGAATAACAAGACAAATATTTCTTTCCATTTGGTTAGCCATGTAACCCTCATACATTTTTTCACATATAATGATAAGTCTGCTACAAACGTTAGAAGGCTATTCTACCTCTATGGTAGGTAGCAAAGTAAATATTAGTATACCCATTTACATGTAGAAAAAAAATGAAGCGTGAAGGTAGAAGAAATATTAGAAATATTAAATGTAAGTTCATGAAGACCAAATCTATAGCTGTGACTGATCAGCCCACTGTTCTGCTGCATTATAACCTCTCAGTATAAAAACTAGTGTAGAGATTAGTACGAGAACTGGCATAGAGATTACATGACCAGGTCAGCCTAATTTGGAAAAGACATTTATGCACAAATTTCAGTGGCAGAAAAATAACCCTGTTGGATTAGCTCAACAAAACTTAAATGAAATATTCCAATTTCAGAAATGTCAACGTGTTTGTTTTTTTTTTTTCTTTTAATTAATCCCCATGACATTTCCATTCCAAAAATGAATGAAATCAAATAGAACAAAACAAAATAAAAGGAAGGATTCCTGTCTGAAGAATTTTATAATGTCAACATTTCATCCCATGTCCCACCAGCAAAGCCTAAATAATAGCTTTGGAAGACAATTGTGAAAAGTGAAAAGCCTTTGAGATAAGCTGCTGAGTAAGGAAAAGATCCAAATCTCATCCTTCCTGCCAAGAGGGATAGGAAAGCAGAAGGTCAAATTTTTTTTCTTTTTGTTAATGGGTGCTAAGAAGATGACGTAGGATAAGATGCCCTCACTCTATGGTCCATGGACCAACCTTCTTCTCTAAATTTTTTTGATTTCTAGGTACAGGATATGGGAAAGCAGTAAGGCAATTTTGTGGAGCTCTCTCATTTTCTGGAATGAAAAAATTGGGCTTTTCAGTTACACCTTGAGTAAAAGTCTTTCAGCCAGCAAAAATAAAATTAGAGGAACCTTGCTTTGTTTGACACCATTTTCCCTTCCTCCCCCCTTTTTTTTTAAGGAATTGCCTCTCTTTTTATTTGTTGTTCTAATTCAGAGGGGAAAATGTTGGGGAAAATAAAGTTTTCTTTTTTCTGCAAATTGTGTTTTGCACTGAGGTTCAGAGGTAGACTCTTGACACAATAGAATTTAATATGAAGTTTGCAGTTGCATTCTAGGCACGACAATTTAACCTCAACTGTCACTATAATGACACTAATCCTAACTTGTTTCCTTTTGTTTTTACCTAGAGGATACGTGATTGCTTGCAGCACCATATCAATACCTATCGCAGACTGAAAGGATTGCTGGTTTAGTTAAATAAAATAATTATTTTCAAAAAAGCAGAAAAAATCTGAGTTTAAAGCACTTGACCCTCCCAAAAGAGGGCCAAATTAATAACTTTGGCTAAAATAATTCACTCTACCTTCTGTAAAATACCTGAAATCAACTTTATAGTGTGATTTATTTTTCTGTACTTCTCACTGAAATTTAGAATCATAGAACCATAGAATCATTAAGGTTGGAAAAGACCTCTAAGATCATCAAGTCCAACCATCAACCCAACACCACCATGACTCCTAAACCAGACCCTGGAGTGCCACGTTTACACATTTTTTGAACGCCTCCAGGGTTGACGACTCCACCACCTCTCTGGGCAGCCTGTTCCAATGCCTAACCGCTCTTTTGGTAAAGAAATCTTCCCTGATATCCAATCTAAACCTCCCCTGATGCAACTTGAGGCCATTTCCTCTTGTTCTGTCGCTAGTTACTTGGGAGAAGAGTCCAACACCCGCTTCACTACAACCTCCTTTCAGGTAGTTGGAGAGAGCGATAAGGCTGACCTCCTCTTCTGCAGGCTAAACAGCCCCAGTCCTCTCAGCCGCTCCTCATAACAATTCTGCTCTAGACCCTTCACCAGCTTCGTTGCCCTTCTCTGGACACGCTGCAGCACCTCAGTGTCCTTCTTGTAGTGAGGGGCCCAAAACTGAACACAGTATTCGAGTTGTGGCCTCACCAGTGCCGAGTACAGGGGCACGATCACTTCCCTACTCCTGCTGGCCACACTATTCCTGATGCAAGCCACGATGAGTACATCCACAGTGAGATTCTCCTATTTAATATCTGTGTACAATTGTAAATATTAACAGCATGTTCTGTCTAAAAACCAGTTTGAAGTTACACTAAAATCAATGGAAACCCTAAAGCAGCCAGCAGATCTGTTTATGTGAGCTAAACATCAGAATCCTCAATTCTTCTTAAACAAAATAAAATGTTATGTTTTTTTTTAAAAAAAAAAATGCTACCACGGTTGTTATTAAAGAGTTAACATAGCATTGCCTAACACAGATTTATAGCTGGTATAAGGTAAGTCTGTCCTATCTTTAAATGTCAAAGACAGGTCAGATGATAGATAGTACTGAGTAACTGCTGCCTGTAAAATGCTCCTATTTGATCTGTGAGCAGGATGGGCAGATGTAAACTTATCTAGCTTCATTGACTGCTGTGTAGTCTACAGCAATTAGACCAGCTGAAGACCCTGACACGAATGCTACATGAGTAACAGCATGGAAACACATTGACCTCTAAGTGTCAGAGGCACAGTCAACCAACAAACAAGACTTTGTGTGATAAAATCTGAGGAGAAAAATCAGCCTGGTTACACTGAGACATTTTATGGTAAACCAAAAATATTCACAGAGGCTTTTCCTTTTAAAACGATCATCTGTTTATGCATTTTACCATTTGGTATCAAGCATAGAAGATGTACATATGGAATTAATTTTTATGAATGTGTGTTGTTAAAGGGCTTTACCCACAGGAGAGAGAGGAAGGGATATATGTGTGTAGCTGATAGTGGTGTATCAAAAGGACAAATAAAATACAGTAAAACTATAAAATAAAGTTTTAAGCTGTTCTAATTGGGGGAGGGGATTGTTTTTACAAAACAGGAGAGAATAAGCAAGAAAGCTGTGTAAAGATGGAGAAGTGATCTTGTGAGTGACAATTTCACAGTACTTAGGAAACTTTCTGCCAGCTACCGGAGAATAGAAAAGAAGCAAAACACACACAAACACACGCAAAAAGAGAGACTGAGAGAGAGGGAAACAGACAGGTGTCCTCTCCACAATTATGCAGAAATCTAGCCAACATTAAATAAGTTGTAGATGCAGTAATTAGGCTGGGGAGAGAGGATAGGGAGAGACTGACTGACTATTCTAAATTAAGAACATCCAGTTCATCTTTCCAAGAATAAACCAGATGGAAAAATTGTGACTGGGTCAGCTTGGACACTAGCCAGATGGAGGACCAGTTTTCCTGGCAGTCAGGAGAAAGGGGAGAGCAACCTACGAGGAGGACAGCAAGGTCCCAGGCAGATGAAGATGTGGGTAGCCCAGGAGCAAGGTCAGCCGTGCCTTGGGTGCTGGCCAGCTCACCCACAGCCAGATGGAGAACAGCTTGTGCAGTGGTCAGGCCACTGCCTTCAGCAGCCATCCCACCTCCCATGCAAACAGCAAGGCTGTGGGTTTTCACACTGTGGGGTTTCACACAGGGAAGGAGGCTGATAGGAGAAGGAGCTATCATTGCCGCTGGATGACTTTACTCTTTAGAAAGGATTTAGGGATTCAGGAAGTTAAATCTAGCAAGGATGCAACAGAGGGACTTGAATTCTGTTGTTTGGTATAAAACGCTGAAGCTCTATTTTCTGTTTTTGACCTTGGCCAAATGCCTTGCCTCCTGAAGTGCAAAAGAAATACAATATTATTTACTCAAATTACCCAGTGTTTGTAAGATCACCAGTAACATTTATTATAGGCCCAGTCTCAAATTTGACTGCTCCTTAGAGAACTTAAAAGTAGCATTCATATTATTATTGCTATTAAACTAATTAAAATGTTTGATCTTTATTTCACAGGGAAAAAAATGAAACATTTTTCAGTGTTCACTTAAGATAAAAAGTCTGGCATAACTTTCATTAGTGTAGTACTGTAATTTATTGGTGTTACTGTTGTTTTAATTCCAATATGACAAATTGAAATAATGCTTAAATTGCAGCCCCAAAATAGTACATTTGCCTATTAGGCAAAACTTTTCTCCATGTCTTGTTTTTTCATATGTGAATATTTTACAAGCTGTAAAGGTTAAATCTTCCTTTCTCTTCAACAGAAATGCCATGCCTGTATCCAAATGCAGATTTGAAATCTGAATGTTTACACCATAAGACTGTTCAAAGATGCATGAGATAGTGGAAATCTGAGTTAACAAGTCTAGAAATAAAGATCCAGAGGTGATATATGCATAGCTTCTTTCACAGGTCCCAGTGTACCACAGGTACCAAAAGGCAGAGTTTATCTGCCTGGTTACACTTCTGAGCTTATGTGATTGTATGTACCGTCATAAAATTGATCTACTTTGCAATAAAATGGCAGGCTTTGTAGTAGTGAAAAGTATAGCTCTATCTTATTCCTCATCTTAATGTCAGTGATGAGTGCTGTATGTGCTAGAAAGCTAAACACATCCTGGTATGCAGGGCCCCTGTATGCTGTGGTGGATTCTCTAGTGATGGAGGTTACCTGGTTGGAGTATGGAAGATCACTGAAACTGGTATGAAGAGGTAAACTTATTCAGTATCAGAACTAAAGTTAATAAATAGTGTACCCATAGCTATATAGTTCTGAGCTACATTATATGGACTTGCCAACTTGGTTTCTTCCAGCACTGGTATCTCCATTTTACTGTCTCTATAGAATCATAGTTTCCCAGTGAAGTAAATTCTTAAATCCCACTATTGCTTCAGATGTTTGCTACCATCAGCCTGGACTGTATTTGTTATGAAGAAAGTAGCAATTTCAAGACTTACAGCTTGTTAGTTTAAACTATGTTACAGAAAACAAAAACAAAAACACAAACAAAAACAAATGGCATATGCCATTGTAAATTCTGTCTTACAAACATGCTCCAGGCCTGACCTGGAGAGAATAATTTCTGCAAAGTCCCCCACATGGCTCTATATTAACTGAAAAAAATATCTACTGTGCTGGAGTCTACCAAGACAATCAGTTAATCAGAGTTCTATTGCCAATGACCTATTGGCTGACTTTGGAAAAATTAATCAGTCAGTCTTTTATCCTATCAATTGACTTCAAACATCTTCTTAGAACCACCTCTTTCAAGAAAGCAAGCACAGCCTTCTAGCTCGGTAGAATGACGTTATTGCTTGTAACTGGTTACAGGCTTTGTGTTGAGAAAACAATACATGCTCTAGGACTTACCAGGCTTTGTCTGGACTCATCTCTGAAGACCTTTTTTAGTTTGTTTAACCATAAAAGCAATTATCCAATGATCAGATTAATAACGATCTGATTTATTTCATCTTTGTTTAGCTTTGTAAAATTGTGTAACTATGTATACACATACGTATGTATGTATGTACAAATGTATATACATTTTGGTAGCTGCTTGATATTCATATTCAGCAGCTTTTTGATGTAGAATGATGTAGAATGAACTATCTATGACAGTGAAATGCTGCGCAGAGGAGGGAGGCACAGGATAAGAGCAGAGACCTTGAAATTATGGGCATAGGGTGGTACCAGAGACGAGATACCGCTGTTTATGAAAAAAATGCAACCTGATAACCTGGGTAAACACGTAAAACATACCCTACAGAGTGCATTTGGATGTGACGTGGTCCTGCAGACCAATGAATAAAGAGCAAGATACTACAAATGTAAAAAAAAATCACCTCAGGCAGCGAGGGGGAAGATGCTATCCATTTCAACATTTAGCTCCTTCCAGTGAAGGTCTTGGGATGTTAAAGTTTCTGTGTACAATTTCTCTCAACCCACACTGAAGGTATTGACCTCAGCACCTAGCAGGGCACTAGAGGGAGTGAACACTTCACCAAAGAAAAGTGGAGCTTACTAGTAAATTTAAGCATATTAATTTTAATTGTATATATTTTGAACTACAACTTATCAAGAAGGTAATTGGGTTAATAATAATTATTATTTCATTAGACTCTTGAGACTTTAACTAAAGTAACAAATTCTTGATCTTGAAGATAACGTGTATTTGTTGCCCTTTGTTCATAACAAGATTTGGGAGTAATTAATTCAGAGGAATCCAAGCAACCTACTCTACAACTTCGATGCACCAAGCTGGTAGCACAAGTATGCATGTCCCACAGTGTTTCAGAATTTGAGGTTCTTTGTTCATCAGATGAGTTAATGTTTCCCCTACAGCATGAAGTTTTTGAGATTTTCAAGCAAAAAAGTAAATGCTTATGAGTATGACTTTGTTCAGCATTCTGAACAAAGCAAAAAATGATTTAGCATACACACAGGCATACACAGTATAGATAATAAATGAAAAAGAGAATGTTGCCTTCTCATTTTGATTAAGAGATTAAAGAGGAAAATTTAAGAAGATATTAATATCTTCAGTTTTGCAATCTCTTCCTAGGTCAAAGCATATATTCTACATGTTCAATTATTAGAAGAAAAAAAGTAAGCTTCATTAATTTAGTAAACTTTAATCTGATTATTATAAGCAATAAACTAAGTTCTCCAAAAAATGGGATACAAACAATGTATCACATCAATTGATTGAAGGAAAAATTGCTATTTTGTCCTGCTTCATAAAACTTTCCAGAACCTATGTGGTAGGAACATTAACATTCAAATATTTCTTCTTTAACACAGTAAATAAATTCAGCTTGTAGTCTAGTAATGACATTTCCAGTGAAATTTATATGATTTTGTCCCTAAATGCCCAAAGAATCTCTGATACAGGCATCATGGATTAATTTATATCAATTAATTTATCTGACTAACCAGCTACAGTGGGTATGTAAAGTATTATATGCCAGTAGGACTATTTCAAAATGGCCATCTTCAACAAAAGCAGAAACAAAGTATTGAGAATAATATCCTAAGATTCATCAAACAAGGTAACAAGGCTTTCTCATCTTCTGTTTTTAATGTCAAGTAACACAAAATTTACATATTATAGTTCAGTACTTTTTCAACCTAAAATGTTACAATCATTCTTAAAATAAGCAATTTAGAAAGGGAATATAGAGCTGTTCAAAACATAATTTGTAAGTAGAAAAATTAACATTCCCCATTACAAGGAATAATATTCATTCTCCAGAGGTCAATGATAAGACATTCCATTTTCAGTTGTACTTGACTTTCTGCCCTTTTTGCTTCTAAGGCCAATACATTGTCACAAACCAACTCACTCTTTCATATCACATCTTTACCATTTGATTTTATTTCATAAATCCTTCAAACTACTAGAAATGTAATCTGAAAAATTAAGGGCACAGCTCAAGAAATAAATTTATTCTGAAGTGCTACCCCACTAGGTTAATAATATTATTAGTTATTCATATTATGTGCAGTAATGTCTAGGATACTCTAACAAATAGCATTTTTATTATGTTAGGTACTGCACATACGGAGAACAGAGTAAGTTCCTTCATCCAAAAATATACGTAATCTAAATATTTCAATGAAAAATGACAGGTTCTGCTGCTCTTTTTAAAGGTTAAGTCTGATCTTCATAAATTAAAAAAAAGAAATTCATCATCTGTATGTGATCTGTTAATTTTAAGCATAATCAGGAAAATATTAGAAAATGGATTTTTCTACGAACAGTAAAAATAAAGCTTACAAAAGTTTGTATGCTCAGACCAGAGCAGTTTCACTGCAATGAACTTGTCATCTTTGAATTGTCCAGTATCTGTGAGTCTGAAAAGCTGGAGATTTTCTAAGATCATATGTTTGTATAAGATTTTGAATGTTCTGTTCAGTGACTCTAGCAAATCTGAAACAGCAAAAAAAAAGTTCTGAAATCTCAGCTTCTGTGTTTTGCCATTCAGAAAGTACAGCTATAAGTACACATGAAAACTAGAAGTTTAGATTTTCATGGATACTTTTAAAAGTCAAAAATTGTGTATCTGTGTCTACTTTGTATTCAGTTCTTGATTAATTCAAATTACTTTCCTTGTCTGTAAGAAAAAATAAAGGTTATCTAGGCCTTTTATACACATAAAACACATTTTGACTGTATTTGACTGCATTTTTACCATATTGGTCACTTATACAGGCTTACAAGCTATGTTATTCATAACTTAATATAATTTCCAGCCTTCTTCATGTAAACTGTAATAAACTTAACAGGGCTAACCACTTACAACCATCTTTAAAGATATTTGTACATGACCATGGCTTCCTCTGAGAATGTTTATGTCCATGACTTTCAAGGTTACTTAAGTTATGTTCAGCAGAAAATTGGAATAGATACAGTATCAGTACAGAAGTCATTGAAGTAATGTTAGAATAGCCATACTGGATGAGGCCAAGGTCTAGCTAGAATAGTAGCCAGTCTTCAACAGTTGGTAATGTTAACCTGGTCCAGAAAGTTGTAAAAATGCTGTAGTGAGTGATTGTGGGATAACATGATTCCCACTTCTTTTTCTGAACTATTCATATCGAGAGCCTGATCAAATCCTTAGGTGGTTCCAGGTTTCTCCAACCTTGTCTTGAAGACAAAGAAAGGCAAAAAACTCTTTCCTAGGGAGTAGGGTAGATCTGGAAGAAAGCTCAGGTTTTTCAAACAGTGGTAACACTGCACATTGGCCTGAATAACTGAAGCCTTTCCACAAAATCAGTAAGTTGAAAGTATGTGTCATGATATCCACTATGAGGGGTGAGTGACTCTGCTTGGACGCAAGGACCGGTTAGGCTGCATTTCTGGAAGAAATGGCGGTAAGGTAGGATGTAAGCAAGTAACTCTGGCAAAGTTCTAATATGTAAAAAAAGGATAACTCAAAATTTACTATCTAACCCATAACATTCAAGATTTGGGTTCAGAAGTGTTCTATTTCTTGTTTCTGGAGCAGGTGCATTAGCAGCAGTGGAGGGATTTCCAAGTCCGATGTAAAGAAGGAATCATAAAGGTGCCTTGCCTTATACTAAAAACCTTTTTATAGTAAAAGGCTAAAACACACAGTTTTCCAAAATATCACTAAAAAAAAAAAAAAAAAAAAGGAATACTCAGCTCTGTGTGGAAGAGCAGTTACTAGGAAAGAGCAACACCATTGGATATGTAGTACAGATATCTCCCGATTCTAGTACATCCAAATCCCTTCTCAGGATAACGTGGCAATATATCGTGATTGTTTGTTTCTTTTTTGCCAGGCTTAAAAGAAAGTTGCCCATGGAAGCAGACAATAAGGAGTACTATTCACTCCATCAAATTTATCCAGGGTGGGAGAAATAGCAATCTGTTATAAGCTAAGAATCAACTATACAATAAAAGAGACAAAATCAGCTACCTAGTAAAATACAATGATATGAAATATAACCTGATATTAAATTGGAAGGTTGAAAGCGGGTAATTATTTTTAAATATGGCACCAAATTAAGGAACAGTTGGTATTTGCAAAGAACAGATGTTAAAGTTCATTATTATAACCACTGGCAATATTGTATCTTATAATAAGCAATATATTAGCACAAAATAGTGTGGGAGCAAAAGGAAACCTATGTTGACAATACTCACAGTTTTAAAAGCAAAAAACTGTCTTGATTAATGTTAATTGAGATCTTAAAAATATAGTATATACCTTAAATAATCTAACAAAGTCATGCTTTGCTCATAGAAAGAGAAAGTAAAAATCAAGTTCACCAAACTCTCTGAATGAAGAAAGAAGCGTAAAGGACTGTGAGAGTGACACCTTATTATGTAGTGCTAAGTGGGAAAGAGCTTCTCACATCTGCAATGGAGCAGATGACAAACATCATTACTGAGAACATCAATATCACCATCTAAGTTATATGCACATTTGAACAGTGCAAAGGTACTAGTCCCAATGGGAGATGTCACTGCCTGCTGCTACCCAACCAAGGAAAAGAATGATGTTTCCTGTACCCTGTTGTAAATACACTGTTTTGGAATCAATGGGCCACTCAACGGAGACATTAAAGGCAAGATATGAAAATTTAAACCAGTAAAGTATCTAACTCACAGCATAGGTAGCTAATATATGAGACAGGAAGAAAGTACTTGCCAGAAAACAAATACACAAACAAAACCTCCAGAAGAGTTTCTGAAAAAAAACCTGTTTAAAGTTAGACTGTGTCCTAGCCTCAGTAATTCTGGGGTAGATCCAAGGGCGGCGGGGGTGGGGGGGATATTGCTGTTGTTTTGTTTTGGTCTTTTTTTTTTAACTTTTTTTCCTGGAGTTAAGGACTGTCAGAAGCTGGAAGACTAGATGAGCTTTGAGAAAGAAGCTCCGATAATGGTCTGCCTTGATCTTCCCTCCTGCCGTTTTTTTTTTTCCCCCTACCACTGGTTTACAAAGAAGACATTATCTTGAGGAGGTATGCACCTTCTTTCTGTTGATGGTAGCAGCAATAACTTCAGTACACAGATTAGGAAAACAGATAAATAAAAGGACTGGGATTACAAGTTTCAAAACTATAGGCTAATGTTTGGAAAAAACCCTAAACATATCCATGTAAAATAGAATCAAGCCATTAGAGTTTTCCCAGTTTACACAGGAGAACCTCACTTAGATGCACCTTCGTACAAGGTTTTGGACCATTTTTTGCAGGCACTTAAAATGTCTTCTACAGCTTGAATTTGACTTGGTAGTCCCAAGTTTGTGTTTTAATATTGCTGTTTATTATACTTATATTTTGTTTGTTCCTTTCCTACCTTCTAATAAAGAAATTGAATCTGCAAGGATAAAAAAGACAGGAGGGGAAAAACTTACATAATGTAATTCATACAAAAGTGCTGTAAGTGGCTCATTTAGATATAGTTTTGACATATGGGCTAAATTAAGAATTTAAATAGTGCAATACATCTTTTAATGCAAAAGAAAGAGTATAAATGAGACTCAATTAATGAGCGGAAAATGTAAAAGACATTTTGGAAAAGCTATAAATTGCTTACTAAAATAAACCAGCAAAATTAATAGATAATGACTCTTGCAGCTCACTGTCATGTCCTCTTAACCAAACATCCATCAGAAAAAAACATGCTTACACCCAGTTATTTTACTTATTGAAGCTGCATGGGTGAACACTCTGATGAGGATAATTGAAAGTCTCTTAAATTGCCAACACAGAGGTAAAGCAGGACTTTGGATAAAAAAAAGTTAATCCTTCCAGCTCCCATGTGTTCACATCTGGCTCCCTGCTTCTGAACTAACAAAGACGCATCTATCAGCAAGCTCTTGAATCCTCAGGGCGAGGGCACGGCTTCTGGTCCCTCCTCCTGCTCCAGAGAGGGTCTGCCTGCCTCCCAGATTGCTCCTCCTGCAAGAGGAGATGGCCTGCACTTGGATGGCGGAGCAATGCCACAGCAGGCAGCCCCACGGGAAACGGAAAAGTGCAGAGAGAGGTGGGGAAGGGGCAGATCTCTGCCGCAATTCAGTGGCACTTGTGTTACAGTTTTTCTTCCCCAGGGCCAGGGAAGTGGGGCACAAGGCAGTAGGACACATCGCTGTGTGTTTAGCCACAAAATGATTAAGACAACAGAAGGTTTTATTTCCTTTCCTACAACTGTTGACGCTACTGCTATTACCATCTTGCGAGATAAATAATTCACTTCAGGCTTCAGCAATTTTATTTCATGCTTAGAAAGGAAAAACTGATGAGGTGTTGTGATTATTTATATTACTGCTGTGAATGGTCACCTTAGCACTAATATCCCAAACCAATGTATAGTTCTGCTTTACATGGTACAAAAGCTACATGTGATAATTACCATCTCATCTTTTATTAGTAAACTACCATTTAGCTTGTCAAACAAAAGCAGATTTCTTTTCTTTCTTCTTTTCTTTTTTTTTTTTTTTTTGACAGGCATGTATAATGCAAAATATTATTTATTTTCCTGTTGCAGTATTTTTAATTACTTCTAAGGCAATCTAGCCAAGCATGTATCTAATGTAGTGGATGAGGGCAACGCTGTGGATTTTATCTACCTAGACTTTAGTAAGGCCTTCAACACTGTCTCCCACAGCATTCTCCTGGAGAAGTTGGCAGCTCATGGCTTAGGCAGGTGTACTCTTTGCTGGGTAAAACACTGGATGGCCGAGCCCAGAGAGTGGTGGTGAACAGAATTAAATCCAGTTGGTNGGCAGAAAAGGACCTGGGGGTGCTGGTTGACAGCCGGCTGAACATGAGCCGGCAGTGTGCCCAGGTGGCCAAGAAGGCCAATGGCATCCTGGCTTGCATCAGGAATAGTGTGACCAGCAGGAGTAGGGAAGTGATCATGTCCCTGTACTCGGCACTGGTGAGGCCGCACCTCAAAGACTGTGTTCAGTTTTGGGCCCCTCACTACAAGAAGGACATTGAGGTGCTGGAGCGTGTCCAGAGAAGGGCAACGAGGCTGGTGAAGGGTCTAGAAAACAAGTCTTATGAGGAGCGCCTGAGAGAACTGGGGTTGTTTAGTTTGGAGAAGAGGAAGCTGAGGGGAGACCTTATCGCTCTCTACAACTACCTGAAAGGAGGTTGTAGTGAAGTGGGTCTTGGACTCTTCTCCCAAGTAACTAGTGATAGGACAAGAGGGAATGGCCTCAAGTTGTATCAGGGGAGGTTTAGATTGGATATCAGGAAGAATTTCTTTACCGAAAGAGTGGTTAAGCATTGGAACAGGCTCCCCAGAGAGGTGGTGGAGTCACCACCCCTGGAGGTGTTCAAAAAACATGTAGACATGGCACTTTGGGACATGGTTTAGGAGGCATGGTGGTGTTGGGTTGATGGTTGGACTTGATGATCTTAGAGGTCTTTTCCAACCTCGGTGATTCTATGATTCTGTGATTCTATGATAATGTTCTATCACTCTTAGCAGTGTTTTGGACTTCAATGAACCTTTTTGTATTATTATTTATTTTATCCGGTTTCTGCCATAACTACGGTTCTAGGGTGGTTTTTTTTCTCCTATTTTGCTTCTTGATGCTTATCATACACATGGTACTTTTTGATTATCATTTTATATGTCATTTACTACAACATGGTTTCTGAGGTTGCTAGAATGCTCTTATTTATTGTCTACAGAGTAGCTTGTCTGTGTCTTCAAATATTTCTGATTTCTTTTCCCCATTATTCTTTTTCCAGTTCTGTTTTACACACTGTTGGAAATGGACATGCAGTGATATTTCAAAGACGGACAGGAAAAGACAGAAATTACATCAATAGAAATAAAACAGGCACCATATGCCCTACTTTCAGACTGCAAATTATGATCCGAAGGGTCCTTACTCTGAAACTCAGCAAATAATAGAGGAAGCTGCTTTGGAGAGGAAATGTAGGCTCTGGTTTTCAGTAAGCTTCCAATGAAAATAAACATTGATATCTTTCTTCAAAGCATTTCATATTTGGCAAACTCATCTTTTCACTAAATTTCTCTTAAGCAGAAATGCTCTCATCATTTCTAGTCATTTTGTAAGCCCTGCCATTCAGCTACAGTGGGCATTGCTGTTTTTTTAAAGTGATGGTGTCTTTTGCAGGGAATGCAAGGGATGTTGTGGGGAGAGCAGGGGTGCAGTACTTCCACAGTGATACTGGAGCAGGTTTATAAATTTAGAGAAACATGGCAAATTACAAATCTGTGCTGACATTCTTGGATATATCATCATCTGGAGACAGAACTATCAGAAATTAAACTGCTCATGATAAGCCTACAAAAACATGGACATATGGAGGTCTTTATGTGTACATACTGTTTCTGTGTGCTATAGATATCTATGTTTTCTTTTTCCCCCCTTGTACCTTTTTCTCCAGAGGAAAGACTGAGAAACCTGGCCACTTAGGTATATTTACTTTCTTATAACTGCACACATTCACAGGCCTGAACCTTTCTATCTGTAGTTTATCATAACCTGTTTACTTGTGTTACTTTGCTTTGGTTAGAGTTTAATCATTTTACATGTAAAGCAAAGATGCATTTCTCTATTTGTTCTGGGAGTTTCACGCAACTAAATAATATCAATATTAAGTTTGGTCATTCACACAATCCCAGGGATAAACAGTGCAATGGTTTAGATATAAGTTGGCAGTGTGGCAAAATATGATTGAGAGCAAATATTGGAGTCAGACTCTTGAATGTAGGGGAAAAGCAAGCTGTTTTAAAGGAAATTAAAATATCGCAATAAGGGTAACATTTCAAATGGATAGAGATAGATAAAGAACATCACATCTGAATGTTGTTGGACGACCCAGGCAATAAGATCATGTTACAGATAGGACAACTGTTCCACAGAACTGAGGAAAAACTCATCATGCAGAATATTTTGAAAGACCTACCCAGTTATTGTGGTGTTTAATAAAGAACAGCTTAATCATGATAGGGCAGTATATTACAGTATATGGCTTTTTTTAGTATGCTGAAGTCTACTAAGAACATAGGAAAAAGGAAAAGAAAAACGTGAAGGAATAGGATAAAGTATTTACCATAATCATCATAGGTAGGACAAAGAAATAATGACCGTCATTGTAAGCAAGAGAGCATGAGGATGGATATCAGGGGAAAAAATCTAACAGTGAGAATAGATAAGTGTTATTTCTTGGTTATAAAATAATAGGCATTGAGACAGGGGTGATTTATACAGGAGTTTACAATGTGATGTAGCAAGAAAATATTTGAGGATGATGGATGTCTAGATGCAGGAGGGAAGTTGTGTAATAAAATTTGGCTTTTAGACCAGACTATTCAAACATCTGTCAGCAATGTTTTAAGTTCAGCTGATTCTGCCTTTGGATAAAGGAATGATCTAATGATGCCTTAAGGTCCATCCCAGTTTTATTTCCTATGATTCCAGGGTTCTGGGATATGAGGTCATCTTAACATCATGTCTTTCAATATCAGAAGGTTGCCAGAACAATTTGTTCCAAAAGTCAGTTTTCAACAATGTGATAATTGTCCTTAGCCAATCCTTCTACCTATTATCCATCACTTAGAGATTGATTTATACTGTGTGGATGAAGACATTTTCAGTCTTCAGTAGTCTTTAAACCCATTGAATGAAATGTGGAAGCAAGCACCCTTTTTTTTTAAACTTCATCTCTCTATACTTCTCTGAAATCTTTTAAATCTTCTTATGTCATTGGCCTCAGAATGTGTTTTTTTCCCTTCCTGTTCTTGTGCCTTTGTAACCTCTCATCAACATCAGATAGCCTGGCATCAAAACTAGTAAGGACAGTGATTTTGATTTGCACTAGTGACTACAGCAGCTGGACCTCATTTGAAACTCTGGCCCCATTCTGAGTTGATTATATGATCTGTAAAAACATAATGCTTTCGGTCCTTTCCAGATCGTGAAGACAGTCTAGCAAGGGCTGACCTCAAGTTTTACATTTACATCCAATCTTTGTTTTTGAAAATCAGTGAAATAGAACAATCAATAGTTTTTCTTCCTTCAGAGAAGTTATTTCACTTCTGGATTAGGATTAATTTAAAAACATTCCTGAGGCTTCAGACCCTGGTCAGATAGAAATTACAGTTTTAGGAACCTGTCAATGAATGTGCCATTCACTCCTACACAGAATTAAATAACTATGTCAAGTCAACCAAACAAAAGAACAAGCCAGGAAGTTTGTTTCACATATTCACATAAATACATGTACTTTTACATTAAATATCCGAGACTGGAGTATTGATGCCAGAGCGTGGGGCTTATTTTTAATATGCAGGTTTATCCATTTTAAATAAAAGACCTTGCACAACTCCCAAAAGCTTATTTTGCTCGAAGATAAATAGCCTAGTGGCACTTATGGAATAGCCTAAAGTGCTTTACATCAACAAAAGTTACTATCATAGGTATTTGAGTGAATTTTTACTTCACATCGGATTATTATTTATGTCATCCCTGCAGATATATGACTCCTCTACAACATATTTTCATTAAGATTTAATAGGTTATTCCTAATGAGTTGGCTTATTTCTTTCTTTGCAGTTTTTTCCCATAGTAACACTTGTTACTAGAAAAAATCATATTTTTAAAATACTGTACCTCAGTGACATTTTGTAGTGGAGAGTGTGTTTCTGGACTGTTAGCAGAGCACTGCTTAGGAGATAATATCTTATAAAGGTTGGAGTACTCTCTATTTTTCATGCAGTAGAGTAATAAGAAACAACATGACAGGCTGGGAGGCAGAACCTTGAAGTGGTAGCTACCTGCATAGAAATGAAAAATGGAGGGAAAGAAGTTGAGCGACCTTGCTCTGTCATATGTGTGTCACACTCCCAGATCAATGATCAATTCTAGCAGGACACAGGCACTTGCCTTACTGACCTCAACTTGCTGTTGCTGGTGGGTGTCAATTACTGCTTTAAAGTATAAAAAGAAGAGGTGGGCTGAAGATAAATAGAAGAGAATGGAGGGAAGAAAAAAGGAAGAGAGTTGGATAGAAATCTCCAGGCAATATGAATCCTTGGAGGAGGACTGTTGGCCCAGCAAGTGTCATATTTGCTGAGTTTTCTTTCTTTTTTTTTTTTTTTGTTGTGTGTGTGTATGTGCAATTTCAAGAAGCTTCGCTCTCATGCCAAAACCTATATTTTAGATTTATGTACAGCCTACCATGCTTTCTGAATTGTAAAAATAAGAATGATTCTGATGAAAGAATAATTGAATTCAACACTTACATGTCTCTAACACAGAAGTCAAACAAAGAAATAGCTTAGCAGTGCACAGCAATACTCTGCAAAGAAAAGGAAACTTGCTTTGCTAATTGACTAAAGATCGTATCAGATATAAGATGAAATAGCCAAACTGTTTTATTCTGGTTTTCAGCAGACTGTAGGGTTTTTTTGAACTCCAGTATTGTCAGGGAGATGAATGAATAACTAGATTTGTCCCAAGTTTCTTCATTGTCTAATCTATCAGTTGTGGTTTTGATCCAAACTAGAAACCTCGTAATCGACATACATTTTATCTGCATTCCATTTTAAAACCAGAACAGCAACCAAAGAACAATGCAAGATGTGAATATTGAATTGCTGCTTCTGTGTAAATTGAAAGCAACCCCAAAATGAGTGATCTAGCTTAATGAAGTATACAGTGATGATAAAATATGTTAAAAAGATGCAGTGATATAGACATAAAGATTAAAGATATGAAGATAGATATAAAGTTATAAAGATATAAAGATAGATATAAAGATATAAAATAAACTCCACATTTCTTCCATAGTAGAGAATTTTCACCTCCCATGTTTACCACCAGGAAATCTCATGGGGCAGATTAGGAGAACTCAATAGTCACTGCTAAATTGTATTTTAATGTCCAAAACAGGTTCTAATGTTAAGACTCTAAAATCCTTTATATTTCAGCCTGCTTTAACTTTAGTCTCCAATGTTTGTCTTGCTTTTCACTCTCGTGAACATGATGCACAAAAAGAATATTTTATTTCAGCATAAAGAAAAGCTTCCCACTTGAATGCTTTATATTGAACAAAATACCTATCCATGTAATTCTGCTTGCCAAATATAATCATAAAGCACTGTACATGCTTGTTGGGTTTCTCTGAGCAAATATGAATTAGCATGGGCAAGGGCTATAGTCTGGTTCTAAAATGTTCTTATGGATGATTTGCACATTATACCTTTGACTTTCACTTGCTATTCTCTGTAGTGGTTATTCCTTCTTTTTCTGCACTCACTGGATACAGGCAGCCTCATGTAGCACTGGGAGATTATGTCCTCTGCCAAGCAGCATGTCTCTGCCCTGGAGGATGCTGAATAGTGCATTTGAGCCAGTTAGGAGGACAGATCAACATCTATGCTCTTGCTGGGTTGCCAAAGGTACTTACACCCTCACCAAGCAGACAAAGATTTTGAATTTTTTCTCTCATTTTTATTTTAATGACCCTTTCTGTGCTTGTGAGAGCTACAGCTATATCCTGCTCTGTATTCAGTTTTGTGGCAGAGATGTTTAGGCTTATATAAATAAGAGTTATGGAAATAAAGTAAGTGCCAAGACCTTGGAATTGTATAGACACACACAAATACATACCCATGTACATATACATATGCACACCGATTTGCATCCAAAATCAATACTGTCAAGCTTTGTTACTTCTTCCTGCAAACAGGAAAACAGAATTTCACACAGATTATCTTGAACGTGGCAAAGATCAGTTAACCAAAAATATGGTTTAAAGGCTAAGACGCATGAATAGTGGGAGTTGACTGCCTTTATCATGAAAGTGGACTGTTATCAGTGCAAGCAGGCATCTGGCTGTATTCATTTTGATTTACTCTGCTGGGCTTTTTTACAGATTTAAAACCATTTTACCAAGACAAATGGAGTGGTAAATATAATAAACCAAATGCTCATTGTGTAAGAAAAGAAAAGTTGTCAGGATCTTGCTGAAGAAGTAAAAGCCCCATAAGATATAGCTTTCATCTCTCCTAAAAGATAGACTCCAAAGACCGAAGGAAAAAAAAAACCTTTCTGGAAAAAAAGAAGCAGCAACAAAGGTGCAGGGATGGGGGGAGAGGGCCAGCCCTGCTGGGGTGAAGGTTCATTTCCCCCCCGCAAAAGGCAGCTCAGCAAATGGTGGCAGATGTCACCCTGACAGGGAAAGTGGCAAGCGGCCATCTCAGCTCTGCTTGTAACTTCTTTCACAACAGTCAAGCTGCTTTTTCCACTCCATTCAGCATGTTTGTGAGTGCTGGGTTTGTTCAGAAGACAAAAAAGGGCAAGAGCTCTAGAATTCAATAGAAGGTCAGAATGGTAATCTTTTTTGCCGGGTCGGGCTTCCTTTTGTACTGTGACATCTGGCGCCATTACCAGAACAAATTAGAGCAATTCAAACCACCAGCAGGGGAAAGTGGGTTTTCTGTTTTTCGTACAGCAGAGCTACAAATTTGAGAACAGGAACTGGGGCTCCCGACGACTCAGCGTAGCAATAGATTTGCTACACTTTTTTCACAGATTCATACGGCAACAAATGTAATCAGTGATTAAGTTAAAGATGTCCATCCTTCAGCACAGCCTCCACAAAAGGAAGAGAAGAAATAATTACACTGATGAGTTTGCACTTCATTTTCAGCCTGTTACAGCATGAAGCACGAACAGTTCCAAGGAGGCACACTGCAGAATACATAGCATGCCTCCCCTTCCGTCGTCTGGCATTTTAATATCTGTGTCTAATGTAATTGCCTTTTATTCTGTATACCAGTAAATAATCACACATATTTTACTTATAGATAAGGGTGTAGCCTCCTTAGACTATTTTGAACATTAAGTCAGTTACTAATATTAAACATTTTTTAATATTTGGCCATTTTTAAGCTTTAGTGTTCATATTCTTCTCCATTTCCTCCCATACTTAAATAGAACAAAATTCTTTCTACTGCCTGCAAACGGGAGAGCTGCACAGTTAATACATCTTCTAGGTACATTAGCTGCAGGCAAAACTGGGTCTTACACATGTAATCTATACTTGTTAGTGGGACTCTGTTCAATGGTAAAACAATTTATTGTGTCAAATTGGACTGAATCTCACTTTCAGGGGACTTTCACAGCTTTTATTGTTAAAATCTTTCCTCTGTAAGAATTGAATTTTCATTTTGACTGTATAAGCTTTGTTTACAAAATATACCTTGCTGTGATCTTTCATTCAAGCAGAAAAAATGGGTCTTGATCAGGTTGAGCAGAATTGTACGTGCAATACCAAGGTCCCTGCTCCATTAATAGGAAATATCATCTTCTTAATATCACAGACATTATGCTGCCCTCTGTAAACTCAGCATTTGCAAGAATATCCCCTTCAGGCATAAATCTCACCTTCAGCCTGAGAGCCTATTCTGACACGTGTCTGACACCTTGCTTTTGGGCTGATGGCCAGCAGATGATGCCTTTCACTTGTAGTGCTGAGTTATGTGGACTTCAAATCCATTGCACTGTTTCTCTCAAACTGCAGATTGTTTGACTGCTACACACTTATAGAGGACTCCTGAATAGATTTATAATATAAAAAAAAAGCTCTTGAAAATGAATATTTAAGAATACCACAGATACCCTTTAAACAGAGATGAGCCATTTGTTCATGCTTTGATATAGAAGAACTGCACTTAGTGCAGATTGAGTAGGATTAAGGGACCTAAAAGTTAAGTTCCAGTGACACTGTAAAATTAATCCATCCCTAATCATGGAGTAACTGTCCTAACTCTAACAATAATAGTAACTTTTTTTTTTTCTTTTATATACTCAATTGCAATTTTTAATTTTCCAGAACTGTTAACTCCTGAAAATAACATGTGTTACTGACTTAGTTCATAGGGGCATGGTGCAAACATTTCACCCTGCTGTGTATAAGCTCCATTCTGCCAGCGTTTTCTCATTACATCACCTGCAAGCAGACATGATGCTGTTTTCTCAACACAACCCTTGATACTGAAGGACATCAGTCATCCAACAGATCAACAGCATTTCAAAAAGCTATTGGGAGAGTGGTAAATGCTTCCCCATCATCTAGATTGTTAGAAAAAAAACATCTTTCATTACTGGTTATCCAGAAGACTTCAAACACCCCTTTAAGATGAAGATCTTATTAGGGAGAGAGTATTGTTTGTATAACCTGTAACCTGAATCACTGTAACTAGTTTTCTGTTCTGTTTGTTTATTTTTTGTGGAGCTGGGCACAAGCTCTAGAAAGATGAATGCAAGCCTGTTTTGGTGGAATTTTACTGTAAATACACTCACTTTATACCACTATTTTAGGTGCTAATCCATAAAACTGCCAGAGCTGATATGTGAGACCTAGTTAACAGAGATTGTGCCACTTATTTTCTCACAAAAATAATAATGGTAAAGATAAACTAAAACTTCCACCATTAAGTATAATCTAATATTTACTTGCCAGAATAAGTCAAGCTGAGCATACACTTGCAAATACAGAGGACAAAACTGAATTTACGCAGATATGATCTGTTTATCCATTCATCCAATGCAAAGGGTCGTGCTACAAAGAGTAATTTACAAGCCGATATATGCCTGCATTTGGCCCTTGCCAACATGTGGGATTAGTATGATGAACCACCTGAATTATCAACAAAAGTCTGTGAATACTGTTTATTCAGAATTTGGCAAGCACTGATGGATTAATGGGTTTTAAAAGGGCACTATGACTTCAGCTAGGTAAAACAGTTACCAAGTTGAGGAGTTTACCTTTTATTTAGTACAAGCTGTACCATAACTTGTTTATAATGACCAAAAGTCTTAATTTCAGATGGCATCTAAAAGTAAATGTTATATCCTCTAGTGGTCAGCTCAATCTAAGAAAAAAACATCTTAACATCATGGATATGCTATGTTCATTTATTAACATACATCTTACCTCTTTGGAAGTACTCATATAACCTCGGTTTAGGATCAGCGTCCACACAAGCGTATATAGGGCTTTAAGAGCATATTTTTACCTAAAGACTATTTATTTCAGAGACAATATTCCTCATCTTTATTGTTTCATTGGAATATACAGATTCTTGCAAATAATTAATGTCAGTGAGCCCTGAGGGGAGGAGCAAAACTCTCTAGGGTCTCCTTTATGATAAATCATTTCATGACTTTTGACAGTGACAACTTCCTTAGAGAAATGATGTTTTAGGATACTTGTTTTGTGTATTTATTTCACATTCAAAATTACATTCATTTTACTTTTGCTACAAAGAAACCTACCACTTCCTGAACACGCTGACAGAATGTGTATCATATTCAAGGTTGATAACACACTTTACTGTTCAAAATGCATGTCAACCAAGATAGCACTTTATTAAGGTCTTTCATCTAGCCTTTCTCCCAGCTATTCCACTTTAAAAAGATGCCTTTTAAATGCTCTGTAATTAATGTTAAACTGGTCTGGTTAGAGCAGGGGAAGAGATCCTGACATGATCGGTATCACAACACTCTTTTCTCCAAAGCTGAATCAAATGACCTGTGAAAAGCACTTTCTACTCTCTCTTTTTATAGCCTTGCACCTTCAGATCTGAAGACAGTAAGCAGAAAGTGTAACCTGGACCCAAATCAAAGTGGCCTGTCCATCAATATCCAAAACTAAGATTACCAACCTGAGCAGTTATTACAATCAGTAAAACAGAAATACAGTTCAACAGATGAATCACAATCAGATGCTAATGCTAAAATGCAAACATTGAAAGTAATGCATTTAATTTATTAAAATAAAATGATTTTGAATGAACTTTTACATTCATCTCTTACTCATTCTTACTAGAACACTATACTGCAGAGTTTACTGAAACATGGAATCATAAGATGTTTTCAGGTATATAATTACTCTCACTGTTTATTATTAGATACATAAAAGTGTTTTCCAAAGCTATGTGCCTTCACGTGCAGAAACATTTTTCTTATTCACTACGGTGAATAAGCCAGGATTATTGTGCAACATTATTGTGCAGGTAAAGGTAAAGGCTTGTAGAAAGCCAAGGCAGAAAATCTCAGCTGAGATGTTCAGGGGCAGGTCACCTTTCCAAGGGTAAGAATAACTCTCCTTTCACCCTCAGGACACAGACAGTCAAGGTTTCCCTTCTCTAGAGCATGAGAAACACACCTGCCTGAACACGAGGTTTTTCTACTGATTTGTTGGAGAAATTTACAATAATGGATATTAAGCCGACTTTCACAGAGAAGGAAAAAAAAATCTGTAATTCTTTGTTCTGTATGTGCAGAATAGCAGTCATACACTGTCCTCATAACAGTAGTCTGGCACAAATCCAGCCTAGTTTTGCTGTGGGCTTACAGCCAAACATTTTGTGCAGGCTAACAATAGAAAATGATTTCATAGGCACAGGGTCTGCCCTGAGCTCACCCAGAGGCTTGAAGTCATTCACGTGAGCTCCCTGTTCCACTCTGTCCTTTCCCCCTTGTGACCTTCATTGACATCCAGAACACAAACCTTCTTGATTAAATTGATATTTATGTGACGCTCTCTCTTGCCTGCAACTGACAGATTTCCAGTGTCTTTAAGTACTTAACTAAAACCTCCATATGAAAAATTGGAATTCTGAGACCCGACATAATCAACATACCATGCATTTGCCAAATGGGATAATGGGTTGCTTCTTCAAAATGTACAAATTAATTTTCTGTCTTCCAGAGCGTACTACTTTTAAATGAGGTTTCAACTTGGGATTTCAGGTTAATGTATTGAAGGTGTTGGGTGCCATGAAGAACCCTTCTAACACTTTAGTTCTCACCTGGCAACAGACATACATGGATGCAGTCCCATTTCTCAGACCTGACCTGACCCGAGAGACACTTACTTTCCTCACTCCAGAAAAAGTAATATGAAAAGTGGGATTTTGCAGCTGTTAAAGCACTAGCCAAGGCACTTGGTATTGAAATGTGATACCTGATAGAAACTGCCTCTTTCATGCATCACATAGCCCTTCTTTCACTGCTCCCTAACTCCAAGAGCTGTGCACTGCCCAGCTGGAGTCACAGCTCTGAGGGAAACTTCTGACGGATATCTTTGGGATTCAGCCAGCCACTCGCTATGTGTAGTGGGTTCAGACCCCTAAAGGAAAAGGAGAATCCTTTTCCATCATGGTTCTGCATTTATCTATTTGAATTTTGCATGTCAGGAGTGGAGAAGTAGCGCACAATGTGTGTTTTACACCGCCAATGGTAAAGTGAAAATTTCAAATGCTTAAAAAGACAGCAATGCAAACTTTTTCAAGATTGGCTATCAGATCCAAGAGGAATGTAATAAAGCCTTTCTTCAAAGCTTTGTGTTGTTGGGGTTTGTTTGCCTTCTTGGGTGGTTTTAGTTTGTTTTTGTTTTAAATCTGCCTATTCCAATGAACCTGGAAAATCCTGAAGTATGACAGCTTCCCCTGCAAGGGACAACTTCAGCCTCCCAAAATAGTTCTGTTTTTAGCTGATAAGGGTATCATTTTTATAATAATATTTCATAGATATTATTTTCTTCCCAATACAATTTCATTGGCTAAATCTGTAAAAACAAGAAACAGTTAGCAATGAACTGTGTCCCAGAATGTGACAGCTAAATGGTTTCCTATCTGGTTTGGTGACAAACAAAGACTGAAACCATGACTAGATATCTTAAATGTATTCCTAACACAGATTTGAGAATAGTCTTAGTAAGTGGGTATGTTTTATCTCCCCAGATTTTTAGAAGTAACCTGTAAGGCTTAGGTGGAGAGTTTTGTGTACTCTCCCTTCCCTTTTTCCTTATCTTTCCATTAAAGAAAGGAAAAAGTAAACTTCCATAGCACATTAGCTTTTCCTTTGTAAGTTTTTCTTTTAGCATGCTGCTTGTTTTTCTCTCTTCTCCATTTCTAGTATTTATTTAGCTTCATCTCAATGAGAAGATCTTAACTTCAAGGTGCAGAAATGGATGGGTGAACAGGTGATTGTAACTTGTTTCGCATCCCACATATTTTCCTCTAGTTTTAATTATCCAACATGGTTTTTGCATATTCATATTGCCTTTTACACAGCACTGGTACAGTAATTCAAACACATTTGTAATATACTCCACAGCATTTTCAGAAACCGCTGCTATTTATAGCAACAGTTCATGCTAAACCTTTGGAATTACTGTGAAACAAGAGTTGTGTTTTTTCAAATATTACTTGGAACAATGCGTTCTACAAGCGGCTGGCAGAAGTCTCTCAG